>JBAMHX010000027.1:8484057-8500691 GCA_037177515.1 Pseudomugil tenellus | reverse complement strand
GGACCAGAACACAATTATTTGCAATCGAACTGTCACTGCCAAGGTGGGAAACACGACGAACCTATTTCACCACCTGAAGCAAAAGCACTGAGTAATAAATAATAATCACCCGTAATGAGAACACGTTTCTTTAAATAACAGACATGGTCAACGGGTGAAAGGCTTTCCGTATAGTTGCTACTTTGAGCCTTTATGTAAACGCTTTCTAACTGAGGATGTGCCGCATAATGTTGGCGAACATTAAAAGGGCTGACGCGAGATGCGGCGTGACGCAAAGCCGTATGGGAAGAGCGGTCAGCGTGCGGTAAACGTATCCAGGCAGGGACATACAGTTTAGCCAAAGACATGATGCCGTGCAGGCAGAAGGTTTTACCAAAACGCTTCACTGCTTTTGGTACCAAAATGCATTTTCAAAGCACTTAAAACGGATCTGCATCCTAATAAACAGCTGCTGTTTTCAACAATCTCTTTTCCCACAAATTATATTGTCATTTATATCGTTATATCGGCCTATCCTACTAAATATAGTCCATTTTATATCACAACGATAAGTATTACAATATAATATTTTCCTTTATATAATATTTCCTTTAATGAGTTCATATAAAATTACAAAATGGAAATGCAGATAGAAATAAACTAAACAACTAAAAAGGTAGAATTTACTACATTTTCTGCTCATTTAAAACATTTTCTCAAAACAAGAAGTGATAGTAACCATGGTAACCACGGTAACAGTAATATTCAACATACTCTAAGGAATTTATGCATCTGGAATTAATTATGAGCGCCTGCATTTGATGCTGCTTTCGCTTGTTGACTCTGTAATCATTGTCGTGATTCTTGCTTAGGTGATAAAAGACGTTAGACGTGTTGGATGTTGTTGAGACTGGGAGCCGACATAACTTCTTATATCCAAACTGAAATGCGTAACCTCTCCTGACGATCCCACTCATCCACCTCTCCAGCGGGACCTGTTCAGCACAGGCGGTGAAGAAATCCACTCGCCGCTGCTTCTCCTGGCAGGGGAGCATCTCACAGAACGGGCAGGTGGCTTGAAGTGTCAGAGTCACCATGGCGTGGTGGGGGCCGAGGCAGCCTTTACACTTAGCGTGTAGGTCTCCCTGGAGGATGTACCCGGTCTGGCATTCCGGGCACGAACGGACTCCGTTGAAGGAATTCATTGCTTTAGGAAGGAATCGCTCTTAGGAGTTATAGTCTTCATGCTGAAGAAAAATGGGGATCAGATCGCTGGGCTGCACCCCCTTAATGCAGCCCACGCTGTGGGTGGGCGTGGAGTAAAAGTCTTCAGTGCTACGCGCGGGGACAAACCCACTAGCGAAAGCCTTAAAGGGCTGCGTCTATACGAAATGAACCCGTTTATTACCCATAAAAATAAAAAATATGGTGGGAGAAAATCTGAAGTTGGAGAACGTTTTCAGCAGATTTTCGGACTTTGAGGATCTAACATTATTTTATTGGATTATATTCCCTGGAACAAATGAAGCCTGGCATTACGCTAACAGTTTATATTTTACCATTAGACAGCCTTCAAAATGTAAGAAAAGTCAGCATTTAAACTTTTTGCTCTACCGTTAAGGTGGCTGTTGTGTTTGAAAATGGTTTATATCATCGGAAAAGATGAGACTTTGAGTTTTATCTGCTTGTGAACTAGTTTCTTTTATACGTGTTTCTTCTTGTTCTATGCAAAAACACTGATGATTATTTATTACTCTCAGTGCTTTTGCTTCAGGTGGTGAAATAGGTTCGTCGTGTTCCCCCCCTGGTCAGTTTGCTTGCTCCATTTTTTTCGTTCTGTTTTCTCCCCATGCTGATGCTAATCGACCAAAACATCTGCAAACCGCTCCGTTAAAATGATATCGCGAGATGTCAGCGTTGCACCGGAGTGAAAGTACACCGATATAACTATCAACGGTGTTATATCGCTTTGATGAGGTGCATGTAGATGTCAGGTTACTGCAAGATGGGTTATTTCTACATGTCTGTAAGCTGATTCTGTAAGCAATAGGAGTCCGGTACTACCGTGTTTCTATTAAGTGCAAGTTTAAATAACAGGCAGGATCAGCGTGTTAGTTTGCGCTTGTCATGATGTAAAAACACCTGAACGAACACTTCCAGGACTGTTGTAGGCGCATAATGTTTGTAAACCATCCTGTATGTCTGGTCCTCGGGGGGCCGCAGTCCTACACTTATCAGAAGTAATTAGATTTGTGCAGAGCTACAGATCAGCCAAATGATTTGATTCCGGTGTGTTCCAGCAGACAGACCCTGTTTTAGATGCAGAGGAGGAATTAAGCGATGTGAGGTGTTGGATAAGGGATCTAACTCTCAGAGACGTGACTGGGCCCTCCTGGCTTTCACTCTACTGCGATAAACAAAGTTCACATCGTCTCCAGACATATTTCATGATTTATTTCCATTCACAGATCTAAAGTGGTCCAGTGCAGATCTGACAGGTAAACTGGAATGTATGCAGTACGTGCATTACTTCCAGGTGATCCGGCCGTCCTCTCCCAGTCTCACGGCACCGCTGGCCACCAGTTCCAGCGCGGCGGGGAATGCTCGGTGCTCCGCCGCTCTGATCCTGTCTGACAGACTCTCCTCGGTGTCACCACACAGCACAGGCACTGCTTCCTGCACGATGATGGCTCCTGCATCCACCTCTTCCTGCAGAACAAACCCGGGGTCAGAACCAGAACAGAACCTCCTGCTATGATGGTCTAACTTACAGCTACAAAGTGGACGGTGCAGCCCGTGACCCGGACGCCGGCCTGCAGAGCCTGCTTCTGGGCATTCACACCCTTGAATGAGGGCAACAGTGATGGATGGATGTTCAGTAGTTTCCCTGAAACAGATGGAAAATCACAAACTGGACTTCGACACCTGCATAACGGTGACCCGTTTCCTCACCGTTCCATTTCCTGACAAAGTTTCCAGTCAGGATCCGCATGAATCCCGCCAGACAAACCAGTTCCACTCCAAATTCTTCCAGCACGCAGTTGATGGTGCCGTCAAACTCCGCACGGCTCCCATACAGTTTATGGTCCACGACCTGGGGGGGGGGAACATTTCTCCAGTAAAACACAGGATACTTTAACATTTTTACTTTGTTAGAAGTTTTTCCATCCTCCACAGCAGTAGTAGACGTACTTTGCCAGGAAAAACACAGCTGCTTCACATGGAATTCACAACGTTTCATAATCTTTGGATGCGAATGTTATTTTCTAATTATAACTTAATAAAATGGAGCGTTTTTTAAACTATGCTTCTGGTTACAGAGTTTTAACTTTACAGCTAAGTACAGGTTTCTTTTCACTAATCATTAAATACTAGGAAGTGATTTTTCTAACTATTGGGAGGAAACGGACCGTTATCAGATTTATGGTTTCCCCACTAGGTGGCGCTTTATTCAAGAAAACGATTCCTCTCATTGACCTCAAATCAAGTGCAAATGAAAGGTCATGACCTGAAGATGTCACATAATGACATCCCCGATTCTTAAATGTCATCATCTTCAGGTCGTGACCTTTCATTTGCACTTGATTTGAGGTCAGAGATGCGACCAAAAGAGTTTTAAGGTGTGAGCGCCTCCTTGTGGCCAACCTGAAAATGATAAAATGCTCAACATCATCCTCTCTGATATCTACACATATGCAAACTGTAATTCGGGGCTATAATTATATTACTGGCTGGTTGTCTCAGACATAGAAGCAAACATGTGACTAACCCTTGTCTGGATGCCGGCCAGCGACGCCCTCTTCAGGCCCTGAACTCCAGGTCTGTTGGAGATGACCAGCACAATGTCCGCCGCGCTGCACGGACGCTTGGCCTGCTCGATGAGCGCTTGCAGATTGGTGCCTGAGAAACACAGAGGTAAAATGAATGTATGACGGCATTATGGTGACTTACAATGAGTATTTTCTGTTTTAAAGCATCTTCCTGCTCCTTGTTTCAAGCATGGTGCCAGTAAATTTTGAAATTCTTTGTCTAATCTCTGTTTTTTCACTACTTTTCATACCCATGTGTGGAAAAATGTGTTTTTCTTTTAGTGCAAAGCTAGAAAAGATCAGCATCGCTTCATATTTCCAGTAAGTGCTGCTATGAAACGCACCTGTACCAGAGATGAGAACGCCTACTCTGGTTCTCTTGTGTGGCGTGACACTGTTCCCATGGCAACTGGCTCTTTGTTTAACCTCACACCGTCCACTGAAGGCTGCGTTCTGCAGGCTTTGTTTGAGGCAGCGGACCACCACACGTTCGCCTCCTGCATGTAAAGAAGCATTTTTCTAACATAGTTATAATATTTAAACCCAGTACGCAGTAGAAGCTGGATGGATTTAAACGCATACCTGGCTGCTTAGGAGTCAGCGAACCTACAATCCAGGCCTCTTCGCGGCTTTGGAGCTGCTGTAAAACTCTTTCAGCATCCATGGGGGCGACCACCAGCACGGCCCCCAGACCACAGTTGAAGGTGCGCGCCATCTCCTCCTCGCTCAGACTCCCTTCCTCATGGATCCAGGAAAACACCGGAGGGATGCTCCACCGGGAGGCGTCTGCGTAACACGTAAAGATTCACATGTAGACACTCAAACTGTGAATTTAATGTTTAACACGCAGACGGTTTGAATTCACGTCACCTAAATCTGCAACCAGCTCCTGCGGCAGCACACGGGGGAGGTTCTCCAGGAGCCCCCCACCGGTGATGTGAGCGTAGGCTTTGACAGCACCGCTGCGAAGGATCGGCAGGAGCAGGCGGCTGTAGATCTTGGTGGGAGTTAGCAGCACCTCACCTGGAAGCAAAATGATGCCGACATGACTGATTATTTGACAAAAAGACGATTTCAAATCGTTTCTCTACTGATGAAAGTTTGATTTTTGCCACATCTGGATGAAAAGAATAAAGGATTTGCAATAAGGCGACGGACCAACTGTCTGTCCTTGCTTGCCAAAAGGAGCTGGGGAGCTGTAGCTGAGCTTTGCCCTCTCTAAAACTTTGCGGACCAGGCTGAAGCCGTTGCTATGGAGACCAGAGGAAGCCAGTCCAATCAGGATGTCCCCCTCTGCGATGTCCTCCGGCCGGGGCAGCAGGGCTTCTCGCTCCACGGCGCCGACGCAGAACCCGGCCAAGTCGTACTCGCCTGCAGCGTAAACGCCCGGCATTTCTGCCGTCTCGCCGCCTGTTTATTCAGAAAATCAAACTGCTGTGAAGTTTAGAAGAAGCTAAAATCTGAAGCCGCACGCGTCTTTCCTCACCCAGTAGAGCACAGCCGGCCATCTCGCAGGCCTTAGCGATGCCAGCGACCACTGCGGCCGCCATTTCCACATCCAGGCTGCCGCAGGAGAAGTAGTCGAGGAAGAAGAGGGGCTCGGCCCCCTGAGCCAACACGTCATTCACACACATGGCCACCAGGTCCTGCCCCAGGCTGCCATGCTGCCCGCATGCCTGGGCAATCTGATGACGCACAAGCAACATTTCAGCAATGAGGCTTGAAGAAATAAAAAAATAAAAGATTTCACACCTTGAGTTTGGTCCCAACACCGTCTGTCCCCGACACCAAGATGGGGTCAACAAATCCTGCAGCTTTCAAATCAAAGAGCCCAGCAAAGCCGCCGAGCTCCGCGTTGCACCCTGATGGAAACAAACGAAAGCTGTTCAGCTAACACGTCGCTCTAAATAAGGTTTAACTTCCACGTCATAGCAGACGCAGAAATAAACCGTCTTCAGGGGAACGTTACCGGAACGGGACGTAGCCTTGGCCAGAGGTTTGATCTGATCCACCAGCCGGTTACCAGCAGCGATGTCCACGCCGCTGTCCTTGTAGCTCAACCCTCTGCGGAGATACAGATAAACATATGAACCGATGAGACATCGACTGATAAAATAAATTCATGTTTTAATGTTGCAACTAATGCTGGACGATATGACCTAAAAGTAAAATCTCCAATTTTTTCCAAAAAAATCTAATTTTAAATAGATTTTTTAACCACCTCCTGTTAAAAATAAAAAATATAAATAAAAATGATTATTTTTAGGCTTTTGTCTGTGATGCGCCCGTATTCTTAGGGGACAGAGTGAAAATAATTTCACGGTGGGGTTTTGTAGGCAGCGTGTCATAAACTGCAAACTTGGCCTGTTTCAGGTGCTGAAATTAATCTGTTGGTAGCAACAGCCCTTAAACAGAATTTCCAATGAGACATTTATTGATCCAAAACCAACCAGTTCCAACTAATAAAGGTCTTTTGTAGGAGCGAGCTCCTCTTTGCTGCTATGTTGATGCGTAGCTGACGTTACTATGATGTAAAGCAGCAAGAAGGGTAAAAATTAATCATCTTGAGGGAAAAATGGATTGATCGATAATTCGCCCAGCTCTAGTAGCAACAGATTTACACTGGCGGGTGTCGGTTCAGGTGGGCGATGGCACGATGCCCGATGTCGCGCCGGTACACGGCTCCTGGAAAGCCGACAGCCGCCACACCCTGATTGGCCGCCTGCAGGGCCGTTTCCAGCGACGACCGAACTGCCGTTACTGTCAGGACCCGCCCACCGCTTGAGACCACACCCTCTTCTTTCAGGGTGGTGCCGGCGTGGAACACCTGCAGACCCATGTCTTCAACCAGGGACAAGCCTGAGAAGGACGACGAATAAAAGGACATTTTTAAATATTAATTAATGCGAGTGATCAGTAAAAATGTCGGCTGTGAGGAATCCGACCGGTGATCTTCACTCCTTTCTCGTAGGATCCGGGGTAGCCGGCGCTGGCCATGACCACAGTGACCGCTGCGCTGTCCTGGTGCCACTGGGGGGCGCTGGAGGCTAGTTTTCCATTCATTGTGTTCAAGAGGAGATGGTAGAGGTCGCTCTTCAGAAGCGGGAGCAGCACCTGAACGAGCAACGAGACATTTAGGAACACGGAGGGTTCGGCGGCAGAACGGCAGCGGCGAGTCGCACCTGACACTCCGGATCTCCGAAGCGACAGTTAAACTCCAAAACCTTCGGTCCCTGTTTCGTCAGCATCAGCCCCGCGTACAGCACGCCTAAAAAATAGCAGATATTTAAATGCAAAATGCTTTTTTTATTGCAAACACTAGAAGGAAGAAAAACCCACCGACATACGGGACGCCCTCCTCCCTCATCCCATCCACCGTCCTCTGCAGGATCGTCTCTCTGATCTGCTGCTGCAGCTCCGGACTCACCTGCACAACAAAACGCTTAAAACAGAAGAAAGAAAAACAGGTGAAAAAAGCCCTCTGGGACACCGTACCTGAGGCGTGGGGCAGTAGGCCCCCATGCCGCCGGTGTTTGGCCCCAGGTCCCCATCCTGCAGCCGCTTGTGATCCTGTGCTGGAGGCATCGGTAACACGGACGTACCATCACTGAAACACAAACACTTGGAAGGAAAAAAGGAGAATAAACAGCATGTGATGTAGCGGAAATGCTAACAGGTGGAGGTGCGCGCTACTCACCGATACTTCCTCCCCCTCCAGAAGTTCCTCCACCACCACAGTGTCCCCGGCAGATCCAAACGCTCTGTCCTTCAAAGCAAACAGACAAATATAAACTGGACAACATAAGAACTTCACACTTATTCAAAGCAAAAACATGTTTTTAGGAATCTGACAAAACATTTTGTAAGAATTTCATCATGTTCACACAAACGTGCAGAAACCATAAAGACTTTACCTGAATTCCTGATTAAAATGACTAACGATGCACAAACACATGTTTAAAATGTGTTTGGACATTCACACTTTCAGGTAGTTATTCTCAAATTAATTACTAATGCTTGGGTCCACACATGCGCAGCCCATGGAAATACATTAAGCTAATAATAAAACCCCCCCAGCACGTCTCTGAAGAGCCAAATTGAAGCTTGTTGGGAGGTTCTTACCGTCCCGGCAGCTTCACATGTGCCGTCGCTCCAGGACAATACAAAAATATGCAAAGAGCCATTAAGAGGGGCTGTGAGAGAAGGATGGATGATTGACAGCTAACTCTGATCTAATGGGAGCTAACTGGCTAACGGAGGCTAAGACGGCTAAAAACCAGGTTTGTGCTACACTCTGTCTTCTGGCTGCAAAAGGACGCAGAATAATCTGATTAAATAACATCTAAATGATGAGTCTAAAACATTCACCGCCCCCCACAGTTCTCATGAAAGTAAACTCGACTTATTAAAGCTAAAATGTTTTTTCCAGCCTGTAAACATGTTTCAGCATGTTGGTCTTTTTAAAAGTTTTCTGTTAGTGGATGAAGCGGGAACGGAAGTTTCTGCTTCATGTTTTTTCCTTTTGTAAGTCAGCAAAGTCAAAAATAACATTTTTAGGGAAAAAGTTAAATTCTCCAACAGTTAAAGCAGATTTTCATTATTAGATGATGCAAACTTTGAACCATTTGCTTCATCTTGGTGTCCAAGTTTCCAGATTTGAGGATTCATTTGTGTATTTTTGGGATCACAACGAGTTTCTGAGGAATGAAAATGGTTAAAATCATTCTTCCTGCGCAGCTGTGTCCCACATCTGGAGGCTTTAAAGACATTTTACTGATGTTACGCTAAATATTATCCATTGCATACCTTCATGATGTCCATTACAGCCTGACAGGCCTCATCCTGATCTCGTGCCACTATCACACCCTTCCCAGCTGCCAGACCGCTGGCCTTCACCACCAGAGCCGGGAAGTCGGACCTGAAGAGTCCAAAGTTATTACAATCAGCACAAATAACCACAAAAATCATTTAAAAGACATCTTTTAAAAGAGTTTTTAACAGATGCAGATGTCTCTGCTGAAAATGAGCACAGATGTAACTTTAAAGACATTAACGCTTCCTTTTTAATAAAAAATAAAGAATCCAGTATGAACGATGTCGGTGAGGACGTCTTGCATCATCGTCATGGTGCGTTGGGTCGAACGGCTCCGCAAAGCAAACCTACGTTTAAAACGTTTTCCGTACCTGCGGATGAAGCTGCAGGCCTCTTCCGGGTCAGTGAAGGAGCCGTAACGAGCGGTGGGGATGCCGTGACGCTCCATGAAGGCCTTGGAAAAACTCTTACTGGCCTCCAGCTGAGCCGCCTCGGCGGTGGGACCGAAACACGGCACTCCTGCCGCCGTCAGGTCATCTACCATACCTGCAAGTCCCGTTACAGGCGAAGACTGAGTTAAATAAACTCTAAATGTAGAAAATATGTGTGATAACTAACCAGCTGCCAGCGGCGCCTCGGGTCCGACCACAACCAGCCCCACATGGTGGTCCTTACAGAACTGAGCCAAGATGGTGTGGTTGCTCACGGAGACCTCTGCGCGGATGGAAAAACAGCTTATTGGGTTAATTCATTTAAATATTTGATGTATTACATCTGGCTTTAACCGACGCAGAGGGAACACGTTGCTTCCACATTTACCAGAGTTGCTGATCTTCCCGCAGCTTGCGGTGCCGGCGTTACCCGGAGCCACCAGGACCTGCTGGATCAGCGGCGACTGGGCCAACTTCCAGGCCAAAGCGTGCTCCCGTCCTCCCCCCCCGACCACCAGCACTCGCTCTGCCATGACACCTGAGAAAAACAAGTCAACACAGATTCTCATCGTCGGGTTTAACGGCATGCTGACCTTTAACGCTGCGAACAAGCGCTGACCTTTCTCTATTATATTATCTTGTAATGTCACACCGACGAGGATCCAATCAGCCAGAACAAAAACACAAATCAGCAATTACACCGACGATCCTAAAGCAGCGACAATAAGAGCCGTTTGGATAGAAAAGCAGAGCCGTTACCATCCACAGCCTCACTTTGGGCTTTTTAGGCTGGATGACTGGATAAATGATGCAAATCTGCAATATTTCAATGTTTCCTGACATTAGCTGCAAACATTTTATTAAATGAATCATGTTCAGATATTTGATGCAATCATTTATGAAAACTTGCACGCTAAATTATCCCCTCGTGACTCCAATTTGGATCAATTTAATCACAGCAGTGAGATAAAAAACAACAATGCTGGATTTAAAATCAATCCATTTAGAAACACGTCTCCTTGTGGTTTGGAGGAACTTTTAACTAAAATCTGTTCCCCCTACAAGTCAAACAAACTGAGGTCAGAGTTCAAATAGTCACATCTGAAATCTGTTACTGATAAAAAAAAAGTACATTTATGCAGGAAAGTAACTGTTTTTGCAAATCTACATAAACTGCAGGAAAAGGAAAAACTGTTTGTATCTGTGCACATGTTCAACAATTAGTCAAACCACAAATTGGAATCAGTCCACTCATGTGACTTACATGTCTGAGCATGGCTTAAATAAAAAACATTTTAAAGTCACTAAACTGCACACGAGATGCATTTTAATCTGTTTAACCGATTTTCATGTACAAACATGAACTTATCTGCATTTTCATCCAACATCTCCCTCATTCACAGCAAATCTGAATTGTTAGTAGCTGCGAGCATCATGTAGATTACACATAAATATTCATTTTTATTACTTTCACATCATTTCTGAAACAGCAACACACACAAATTACCACCGTGCGCGAGTTTTTACTCACCTGTAGAAGTTAGCGTTTAACTGGAAAGCAGGAATTAGCCGGAGCCCAGTTCAGAAGTGTAACCAGTAGCCTCAGCTCTCAGTCTGACTGGCCGCCTGCAAAGTAATGTTATCACCACACACACACACACACACACACACACACACAAACACACACTAATAAAACACACACCACGTGCATCCAGTGTGACTGAATGATGCTAAACTACACGCTAGTTTGCGGAATTTAAGGTTAGCTAAGTATGTTAACAAAGGAATGAAAACAACACAAAACATCGGTGTGTTTGCATCTTACCTTTTTTGGGGGAGCAAACTGATTTGGGATAGTTTGGGGTTTCCTCAACTTCCTCAGGGAGTGACGACAGAGTGCATCATGGGTAATGTAGTCAGACATCGCGACGGGAAGCTAGCAGCTATCTATACAACGTTATCGCATTAATGAGTCAAGGAAGACTTTGCTCTTGAATTTTATTCACTTAATTTATCTAAATACAAGATATTCCCCCCCAAACGTATTATTTAACCTTCTGTAATTTATAAATAATATCACGCTGTGATAATTCCTTTATTTTAATGGTAGTCGCTATCAAAATATTAAATGTAAAAAAATGTAAATAATGTATATTTGTCACGTTGAAATTTCGGTTTTAGTTTAATGTTGACATTTGAAAAGTATGATTTAAATGATCATGGATAGACATATATAGTTGGTTCAAGGTTTGCACCATTACATCAACTTGTAAGAGAAAAACACATTATGCAATAAACACCTAAACATTTACGTATCTGTATCAATATATACATAAATACATGTACATATTACTAATATGTACATAAATACATGTATATATCACTAATATGTACATAAATACATGTACATATTACTAATATATACATAAATACATGTACATATTACTAATATATACATAAATACATGTATATATTACTAATATATACATAAATACATGTATATATCACTAATATGTACATATCACTAATATGAACATAAATACATGTACATATGTGGTACATCTGACATCATACAATAAGCCATACGTTGCAAGCTATTAGAGAAGTGCTTATATTTTACACATAAATGTATATATAAAATAGAAATATATACGCTAATAGTTTGCGACGTATGGCAAACTATATGTATAAAAGTAAACCATTATATATATATATATAAACGGTTTACTTTCATACCCTAATCAGTGGACAGACATATACTCAGCTGATATCTGAATAAACTGTCTATGATTGAGAAAATTGTTTTGCATAAAGAACAGCAAATGTTTCATTCATGTTTTTGGGCATCTGAGGTTTATCCAGATAATTTACAACAAATGTTCGTTTGAAATATTCCTGATCACTCAGATTTTGTTCTAAAATGATGTTCCTAAACATTCCTAAAGATTTATGAAAGACACTCTGACTCCATCTTTTAGAATCCCCACAGAGGATAAAAAAGCACTGCAAACTAAAATCTAAGTAAGATTAAACATCAAGGACACATATGCTTATTTTTAAAAAGTGGGATATTTATTCTTTGTAGCTTTTTGAAAGATTTTTTTTACTTCTTTAAGGAATTCTTGACAGGTTAATGTTCCTAGAAATAAGACAAATTATCTGCCAACAGAACGAGACATTTTATCTTATTTAAAGGAGAATTAACTTATTTTTGTAGGTTTTTAAAGCCAGTTTTTGTAGTCTGAAGAGTTTCTTTCGGGAAAAAATGAATAAATCCTCAAAGTTGTAAATTTGAACAAAGATGTTGGTATATGAATAATGAGTGTTGGGATTTGCTTTATAAGGTCAGAGTAAGAGTCTCATTACCGCAAGCAGCACACGGAGGCGTTTGTTGGGTCATTTGTTTAATTGTCTTTTCCGGCTGCTTCATTTAAAACTTCCAGTGAGTCATTCAGACGCCTTCAGCGCGATCGATACGTCTTCTGGTTAAAGTCACAACAACGGGAGCTCAGAAGCATCGAGTAGTTCTCGTCCCAGCTCGGAGTCCTGCAGAGCAAAAAGCGTGATGCCCGAACTGTACGCTGCAGGGATGGTGATGTGCGCCATCTTGGATTGATCCTCCTCCAAGACCATCCGTCTGACCTGACCTTAAAGAGAATACCAGAGCTATAAAATGCAGAAACACATGTCATGTTGACAAATCGCTGCTTTACCTTCCACATCCAGAACCTGCCATCGCAGATCTGATTGGCTCTGCAGCGACCAATCAGGCGTTACCCGCTGCAGCACATCCTCCCTACGAACCAGCAGCACTGAGTCGCTGCAGAGTCGCTGCTGGATCTCATCCTCGCTTACTTCAACATAAAAATAATCTGAGTAACACGACACGCAGTCAGAGATTTCTCGCGTTTAGCTACTTACCTACATCTAGAGGGTTGGTCATAAACACGGCGCTGGGTGCAACTCCGAATATGAGCTGATGGTGCCAGGCGTCGGGCACCTCCTCGCCGTCCGGCACGGCCCGCTGCATGTTCATGGTTGCCACGGGGACGGCGCCCTTCCTTATCCAGCGTGCAAGCCAGGGGACCAATCTGATGCCCCGACTGGGATACAGGTGGAAGAATCGGCCAATCACCTTCCCACGACTTGCCTCCTGCGCTCCTTCAATCAGCTGAGCATGAGTCGCACCTATCAGGTCGCAGAAATGCAGAACTGGATGTTTAACGTGTCCTGAAGTATAAACGTGTCCCTCGTTACAAGTCAGCACTTCATGTGTGGGGACAGTTTGAGTCAAATGACGATGAATTAACTGCATAAAAGAAGAAAAAGCAGATGATAGTCTCTCCTTTGGGACATATAAAACTCATTGGGTGCTTCTGAGCCAGCTGTCTAAGACATTACAGAGGAAACTTATGGTCCCTGGGAGCATCTGTGACATATGAAAGATGGAGCAACATATTCCCATGCTTCATGTCATGCTGGCTGTGTTTAATCTAACTGCTTGTTCATTTACCAGCTTCGCTACGGGACAGCAGGTAGTCCCCCAGCGGGGACTCGTTCCTCCTCAGGCGGGTCTGCACGCAGCGGTCAGCCTCCTCCGGGGCCACATCCACACCGAGGGCCTTCAGCACATCCACAACCGCCGTGGCCCCGCAGGCAGACACTCCAATCTGCAGGGTCTGCCTCTCCAGAGCCTCCTGAACGGACCACAGCATGGCTGCAGTTTCAGCTCCCACCTCACACATCTGGCAGCATGAAACGCACCTGAAAGCAACATTTACATAAAAAAACGTGAATAAACACGTGAAAAGACGACAAATTTACTGTCAGACATGCGCGTTTCTAACTAAAATACTTAATTTTTCTCTTATATTGCACGCGAGGAGCTACAACAGCTGATATTTTGTTGTTTTCTCACCATTTGTAAAAGGAAGGCACTTCAACGAGCCGAGAGAATCAACAATGCACTGTGCGCATGCGCATACTAGACGTTCTGTTTATATTGAGCAGCTTAGAGAAACAAGAAGGCAACTAGCGCCCTCTGCTGTCCCATTTCAGTCACAACACTTCGATATTTCAGCTCAATCTTTAGTTTAGGAGCTTTTCCTTATTTTGTAATCATTTCAAATAAAAATAAGGGATTAAATTAAGTAGAAATGAACTTTTAGAAGTAATTATGGGTTTTAAAAAATCCATCGCACAACCCTGATTGCTTTCAAATGAGAACTGAAGCCTAAAACTACAGTCCTGGCTTTCTGTGACAGGTGTTAGGGCCACATTTGGGATGAGTAACACCTTAAAGGAGACAGTTCACAATTCTAAAGTAGTTAGCTGTATTACAGCCATCGGTGCTCATGAGATCACTGGATCCGCTCACATTTGAAAGCATGACAGAATTCAGACTCCTGGAATATGAAGTATCTCCGTTTCTATCCTCATTTTTATTGCTGGAGGTCAGTAACTTATACACGCCGTACCTTTAAGAAAAACAAGACAATGTGTTTGAACTGTGGATCAACACTAAGGTAAGAAAACAATATTATCCTAGATGTTAAGCTGATATGGAAACAAATTCTAAAACAATAGAACGGACTAAATGGGACCAAATGACCTCCAAGTTTTTGCCTCTTAACATTTCGGGCCATCCGGGATTCTGTTGCAGAATCTGTGGATTTTAACACATTAAGAGGGCCAAGCGGGAGCATAAAGAACAGGAGGGGGCCAGAAACTGGGCCCTGTGGTACACTACAACTGGGTCAAGTCATTGAGGAGCTAAAATTTTATTCTGTTCCACCTTTGAGCCCATATTTTAGTATGTATGAGAATTCATTCCAGCATATTAACAAATACTATTACATGTGTTTTATAATGCAGTATCACACCAGGAAACTACCCCAAGCGGTTCCTGAACTCTAACTCTTAACACTCACTTTAAGTTTTGCCACCTTAAAACTGTTTCAGAGTTTCTGATCCCAAAGTGGAAAAAAACATTAAATTGTAACAAACATGATGTTTTACATTAACCTCTTAAATATGATACGAACAAATTTATATTCCTCAGATATGTAAAACCAAACACAGGAGGTTGTTTTCCAGTAAAAAACAATTATTTATAAATTTGTAGGCATTTTCTTTAATTAAGTAAAGTAAAAAATGGTTTATTCATCATCATCCAAATCAATTTGTGTTTGCTTTATAATGCTAATGCCAGTGTGCAGGAAAACAAGACCTCTTTTGACACATAACTGAAATACAAATGCAAAGTAAAAAAACACACTTGATAAGTCAACAATAATACTTTGCAAATGAATAAATCTTAATTTAAAACTATTTTTTTCAAATATATTTCAGTAGAGATCAAGTCATTCAGTTTGCAAATATGTATTCATTCTAAGGGTATCGGTGTTGATGAACATCTTTAAACTTTATAATTACTGAGAGGTTGGAACAGTTTTGAAAAGCTCTGAATCCTTTTCTGCAGTTTATAAAAGGGCTGAAAAATACGCCGGACATGTCTTGTCCCTTACATCTGCGCTGGATGAAAAAATAGCTACTGAACTCCAAAACAAGACTTGGAGCTTAATCTAAAATTCCACAGCTTCCATAAATTTCTCTTTAATTAATTTATTCATATTTTATGAGCAATATTAATAAACAATCAACTTCTTAATCACATCTAAACAGCCCCCAACCACCAAGCTCGCTGTTGCAGTTTCATGTCAGGCCGCTAGGTGTCAGTGTAGCTACACAGAAAAGCAGCTGCAAACAGCTGCAAACAGCTGCAGACTGTATGAAGAGCTTGATGCTGCTGAAGAAACTAAGGTGTGGAGCATGTTTACATCCATCTCTCTCAGTTCTCCTCAAACATGTGAGTCACTCAGGAGAGATTGTAGGGAGGATATAATGAAAATGTAGGATTTTCCTTTCTGCTGGATTTCTCTACAATGCATGAAGCACATAAAGTATTTGTACTCAGACATTTAATACATTTAAATTTACACCAACTTGGTTTATTATGACTCAAATTAACTTCACATAATTTTAGACGTCACAGCTATAAATCATCAACTGTTCTGTCCCAGTTATTTTACAGATAAATTGTATAAATTTTCTTTTTTTCTATTTATTTTAAATCTGAAAACCTGGAAAAACACAAGGAGCTGAAGTGAGTTGTTCAATGCCATCTGGTGGTGAAAAAATAAACCTACGGAAATGGATTAAAATGATACCAACAAAACCAAGATGTCAAATCTCATTTTACTGAACCTTTTTATGCTTCTGACCGTCTTTCTTTCCTGCTGTACGTTATGATCCAGGATGTGTAACAGTGTAAAACTCCAGCATCCTGGTTGGTATTCACCTCACCCCCACTTCCCTCTGCCTGTTCTCCTCCTTGGTTACAGCGATGGCCGCTGGAAACACCTCCAGCGGAGTGTAATTAAAAGTGACTGCGCTCTCACAACGATCTGGCAGATGATAAGAAAAGCAGAAGAAGAAATGAGGAGGAGGAGGATAAAAATCTTCATGTGTGTGAGATGAAAGATGGAAAGAGAAGCCGGTCTTTCTTCTCAGAGCTTGTTCCATTTGAATATTTAGAAATTC
>JBAMHX010000027.1:8440431-8452391 GCA_037177515.1 Pseudomugil tenellus | reverse complement strand
GTGAAGATAGGCAGGAGCCGTGTGCGTCATGGTCTGGTAAGCCAGGAGCAGAGCTTTGAACTTGATGCGTGCTGTAACTGGAAACCAGTGCAGAGAAGTCAGCAGGGGGGGGACATGAGCTCTCCTGGGTTGGTTGAAGACCAGACGTGCTGCTGCGTTCTGGATCATCTGCAGAGGTTTGGCGGAGGATGCAGGAAGGCCGGTCAGCAGAGAGTTGCAGTAATGGATTCGGGACAAGACGGCGGCCTGGACCAGAAGCTGTGCCGTATGTTCTGTCTGATTTTCCTGATGTTGAAAAGAGAAAATCGACATGACCTGGCTACAGAGCTACCTGGTCCTTGAAGGAGAAGCTGGTTGTCAAGCAAGACACCAAGATTCCTGGCAGAGGTTGTGGGTACAAGCGTGATGGAGTCAAGCTGCACACTTATCTGAGGAGGCAAGGAGTTATTAGCAGGACACACAATGAGTTCGGTTTTAGACAGATTGAGCGGAAGGTGACGATCCTTCATCCATGCCGAGATATCAGCAAGACGGGCTGATATCCGCAGCGAGATGGGGGTGTCGTCTGGAGGGAAAGAAAGCTGGAGCTGAGTGTCATCAGCGTAGCAGTGAGAGCGGATGATCTTCCCTGTGAGGAGGTGTATAAAGAGAAAAAGTGAGGGCCAAGGACCGACCGTGTGGTACACCCGTTGCCAGCTCATGCCGTTTGGACATTCGTCCATGAGACTCTGAATCATCTCTCTGCAAGGTACGACGTGAACCATGAGAGGACGGGTCCTGTGATGCCAAGTTTGGAGAGCGTGGAGACTCAAACAAGTAGTGGAAGTAAAATGCAGAATATTCATATTTAAGAAAAAATCAGGCATAAAGGAGCGCGTGTGGTCTCCGGCTACATTGGCTTCCTCCAATCATCTAAAGACACGCATGTGAGGCCCATCAGTTTTTTTTAAATCAAATAAATGTGGCTTGTTTCTATGCGCAACCCTTCATTACAATAAACGGTACAGATAATGGATGGATGGACATAAAGGTAACTGCATTGAAAAAATAATAGTAATTTTCTCCGTTACTGTGGAAACGGCTCATTCAGCTCCTTGTATCTCCCCTCCTGCACTATTTCCATTTATCTCCTAAACACAACATCTAACAATCAATTCATTCAACCTGCTGCTTAGTTATTAGAAATGATTTTGATAAAAGTTAAACACTTTGAAATTTAACCTCTCTATGGATCCTTTCTGCTCTTTTCCTCTGCAAACACAAAAGTCTGATATGAAGGGATCGGATTTCCTACCAGCTGCAATTTACAGTTTTACCACTAGGTGGCACTAAGTTCTACTAGAAAATAATTCATTTTTAGATTTTCATACATAATCATGCATCTTAGAGGTTTTGTAAAATAACTGTATATTATAAAAAATATGACCTGATCCAACTCTTTAGTTTCAAAATTAATCTATTTTTACTTTGAATCTCTTTACATCAGCAAAACTGATCCTCTGCAGTGTTTAAATGGCAAAAACCATTTAAATGTTTTAAAATATATGCAAAACAAAACACTACAATTAATCTATATAAGATAAAAATGTTAGTAAAAATGCAATTAAATCGGCCAATAAGAAATGTTGCAAACAGTGAAGGTTACATTAGCTGCAGCTGCATTTGTCTAAATGAATGCTGAGACGGACGTCTCATTTCTTGGGAAGAAAATTAATGCATGCAGATATTCTTATTAATCTCTATTAACTGTGACTAAATTGGATGTGTGTATGTAATTATTCCCAACGCACCTGCAAAATGACTGTGTGTGTGTTCAAATCTGGACCTCTGTGCAGCTTTACACACATAAGTGAGAACTTTAATGTATTTAGGAGTTCAGTTACAAAAAGAAGCACAAATTGCTTATTACTGATTTTTTTTAACTTACAAAATAAATTAAATTTGTCATATAACTTAAGTTTTTCATGTGCAGTATTGGAAGCTTAGAAGCAGATTGCTTCAGTTAATTAAATAAAGTCGATTTTGACTTCTCGCCTTATTAAAACAACAGAAAAACATTCTGTCAGAGGCGGTGAGGGAGTGGATGAAGATGCTGCTCTGCAGCTCTGCGGAAATAATGCGACGCATCGATTGGAGACGCTTATTAGAAAGCAGATGAACAGAGTTTTCACACCTTCAGCTGCAGTCAAGCAACAACATCAGCGGTCGATGCTGCGCATTACGCCAGTTTTCTGCCAGGCTGCACGGCCAAAGTTCATCTTAACTACTCTGAGGAGCTTCAGCTGTCACAGCTTCGCTGAAGAACTTTCCCAACAGAAACTTTCGCCTTAAAAGGCCCATCAGCCTTTCAAAGTACTCGCTTCGAGCAGCAGAGTCTGATCAAACTGTGTTTTCTCCTTAAAATGTCCCCACTGAGAGGTAGAACAATGCACATTGTGTATTAATATAAGATGAAGCTAAACATGTAAAAAGCTTTTTATAGCTTATAGTAATAAATGTAATGTATGTATGTAATAAATATGTCCAAACAAACCAGACATCCTTACTCTACGGGTCAAGATTCAGCTGCCAAAAAGACTCAGATTCCAGTTGTCTCGGGATTTAGAGCTGCTGAGAGTAACGTTATTAGTTTCTTATCCCGTCTCATCAGTCGTTTCAGCCATTTTGTGAGCGTGTTGTATAAAAGAAAAAAATAAACGTATTGCAGAAATGTGAACATCAATTAATTTAGGTGATTATGATTAATAAAAAACACTTATGAGTTCCCAGCTCAGAATTCCCAAATCGCTTCATCATTTCTGGCAAAAACGTCCGACTTCAAAAGACAACTGGAACACACAATTAGTCTGAATAAAAGTGCACGAGGCAGAACTTTCTGCATCTCGGTTTCTTTTACATGTTTTGTCCGTTTATTTGGGGAGCTGTGACGGAGCAAATGGACCAGAACCACTGGTAACCATGGTAACAGTGTTGCTCAGCTTACATACCAGCTAATCCACAACTCTGCTGCTAGAGTCCTGACCAGGACCAGTAAAGTGAACCACATCAGTCCAGTTCTGAGCTCTTTAAATGGTTATGGTTAAGATTTTATCCATACTTCTACTCTTATTGATACTACTTTTCCATCTGGTATCTTATTGGTATTCTTATCGATACTTTTCAGTGTGAAAACAAGTAGAAAGAAGTTAAACTATGCTAAAATAAAATTAACAAATACCAACATGTCTTTGTATTAACAACATAAATCTTAAGGTAACAACTTACAAAACAAAATGCAGATTATTTATCAATGAGAAATAATATTGTTGTAATGTTGTATTTTAATTAGTATTTAATTAGTTTTACATTATATGCTGGGTATTTTATTATTTATTATATTATTTATGATCAAGGCACAATATTAACTTTCAGCCCGTTTCTATTATTTGATAATTATTTTTTACAGTGCTGGTAGCCGTATTCATTTCCCCTCCTTTTTATTTAAATTTATGTAGTGATCTTGGTTAAATAGGACTTTAGTTACGTGCTCCATGTGTGTATCGCCAGCAGCAGCGCTACACGTCTCACTCCAACGGTCAAACACTTCACCTTTCCGCTAGAATATGGTGCATTTTGGAAAAATACAGCCACACTTTGGACCTTTTTGCTGGCCGTCGCTCTGCCATCACCGTGCATTTGTTTTTACTTGTCAGCGGAAGGATACGTGTGGCTGAGTGTGCGTGAGCTGCTCCTCCCCTTCGCTCTGGAGCAGGAGGGAAAAGCAATATGGCGGAAAGAGGGAGAAAGATGGAGTTTAAGTCACATTAAAACAAAGTGGTGCACACCGTGTCCGCGCTGTTGCCACGCCACTACGCCGGTACCGTTAATACTGTTAAGGCGGAAACTTTTCGGTCGTACCGGGTACCGGGTTTCGGTACCCATCCCTTTACACTGGCTGCCTGTCCATCACAGGACAGATTTTAAAGTTCTGTTATTGGTTCATAAAGCTCTAAATGGTTTAAATCCAAAATAAAGTGACATCTTAACCCAGTATGAACTGGACAGACCCCCCCAGGTCATCTGGATCCGGTCTTTTATCAGTTTCCAGAGTGAACTGACCCACACAGCTAATTTCACCCTTATTTCCTTTCAAACTGGACATTTTAAAACGTTCCTGCATCCACATTTGAGAAAAAACTCATTTTCCACATCTACCACATTGGATTTGTGAGGCTAACTGGTTCCTGTCCAGACCACCAGAGTGCACCACAGAAAGCTGACCAGTCCCCCACAGAACGGCGGTACCAGTTCACCCCACTGTGCACGGAGCAGAATGAGACACGTGAACTGGTGACGGTGTGACAAACGCCAGTGACAGAGTTGTACCGAACTGCTGCTGAGACTAACAGGGTGTGTTTAGTTTCCTAAAAGTGTCGGAAACGGCCTCCTTTATTACCACAGAGACACATCTCTGTGAGGATGGATGGGAACAAAGGAAACAAACCTTCAGACTCTTCGTTCAGCATTTCCTTTGCTCCGTTCTGATCTGGTGACCAGTATGGATGCGACAGCTTTGGCTCTACCAGTCATTTGTCATGCGCTGGCAGCGGGTCAGGTTTCCCGTCTCTATGACAGACATTTAGGGGCCAGGTCCACACATCAGCTCCACGTCTATACATCAACTGCAGGCGCCTCATCTAGTTTGGAAATGAAAGTCTTCATTATTGATTTTGGCTCTGACTGTACATCCGTCTCCAATTTGTACCCCATCCCTCTTTGTCCAAAGCACACTCTATTAAGTCAGCTATCCATCTTCAGGCGGTGCGCAGCGCATGTGCATGAGTGGGTGTGATGCATTCACTTATTTCATTTTTTTTATCCTCATTTTAAGCCTCATGGGTCCAGAACACTGACAAACATATAAATTATAGATAACTCACCACCTCAGTTTAGTGTTAAGCACCAGGTTTTACATAAAATACACAAGTTTAGTTTGTTTATCCGTATTTATTTTTAAAAAGTGTTAAACTAAAATGAAGCTGTGGAAATCTGGCATCTTGTAACGCAACTTACAAAGTTAAAGTGTGAAACCAAGATTTAATTCCACTATTTCCCACAGAAGGGTCATAATTAGGCTAGTTTTGTTCAGGGAGCTGATGCACTGAACATCTGTTCAGCTATTGTAAATAACTTAGACACATGGTGGTTAATTAAGCAGCAAGATGAGATGATTTTACTTGTGACTTGTGTGATGAAACCCAATGAGAAAGTATCCAGCTTAGTCCGAGTTGTCCCAAAATTAGCAGCTGCCTTGCTTAAAGGTCAAACTGGCTCATTGTTAAGCTCTTTCTGTCAATGTTTTCCTGCTTCAACACATCTGGATCCAAACATGGATCTAAAAGTATCAAGTTCTGGGCATTAACTTACATCAGCTGTGTTGTAAGTATTCTGTGTAACATGCTGACATTTTGTGGTAAAAATCACCATATCCGAGTACACAGTGAAGACAAAATGCGTCCCGTGGCCTCAGGTACAGCGATGTGTGCACCATCTTCTACTCCAGCTGTGCTCCAGCTGTGCTCCAGCACCTATCGCTCTACTGCCGTTTTACAGCTCAGAGGGTTCTCACACAGTTTGTCCATTCAGAGACACCGTAGTAAAATGATGGTACAAATATGGCAGCTGCCATGTATTAATATAAATAACTTGTTCTAGGAAAATAAATTAATTATTTAAGTGAATACATACCTATAGAAAGCTTATTTTTTAAAAAAATGTAATTTTAGTATCATTGATGTCTGATTTGGTTACATATTGTTACATACATGTTGTGAAGACCGATGTCAGTGCTTCTGTGCACCAGTTATGAATGAAATGCAAAATTAAATACTTTATTAATCCCAGAGGGAAATTAATAAAATATTTTATTTTTCATTTCATGTTATTTATTTAGTTATTTATAATTTATTTTTATTATATATTATAATTTAACTATTTATTTATTTATTGTTTATATTGTGTTTTTTCATAAAGAAAATAAAAAGCTTAACAGTTTGAGATGATTTGCTGAGGGTTTAATAAATGAACTGTGCAGAAATGAAGGATTTAGAGACAAAAAAAGATTTTGCATAGTTAGCTGCACTGAAGTGAAGAAGTGGCAGCTGGCAGAGCAGATTTTACTTAATTACCACGAACTTTCCTGACTGCTGGATGATTCCAACGAGTCAGAATAGTATCAGAGTAATAGGTTGTAATCTGAACACTGACATGCTGATGAATGCAATGGAGTCAACAGGCCTTGGATGCTTTGACACGTGACCCGATTTGCAGACAGATCCTCTTTCACCTGAGCTGCTTTGCGGTAAATCAGCTCCGACAGAAACTTAATCACGGCAATAAATCTTATTCAAGCAGACCAGTCATACATTAATACAAAGAAGTTGTTTAAAGCTATGAAGTTATTGTGACGTCACAATCGAGGGCATCTGCAAAGCCTGGATACTTGTTCAGACCTGTACAGCTTGTTTACTTTCAGCTTGTGAATATTTATGTGCGAGCGCCAAACCCTGACGGTAATTTGTCAGGAGATTCCCATCAGTGTCTGGAGCAATGTGGTCATTATTGCTTCTGTCGCTCAATCAACTTATTTTTTCTCCCTCATTTCAACACTTCCCTGCCTTAAACTCGCTGTAATTACTTCCCATGTGGCTGTTGCTTCACACTTCACCATCTTGTGGGGGGAATTTTGCTGGTGCCAAGGGCATAGAGACAAAGAGTGAGGAAGAGGAGGAGGTAGAGGAGGTTGAAATGCTGATTCTGGAGAGTCTGCTTTAAAAACATCTCCCAACAAAACGACTGAGAGGGATTAACCTCATCAGATGTTTCCTCCAAACTACTGAGCACCATATTTTCTTTATGCATAGCACTTTTTCCTGCTCTTTAACGCAGTGGGAGTTAATGGAATTGTTGTGATGTATGGGGATCGTGCTGGGAAACAGATGGGGAAATGTAATTACGGATCTTTCAAGGCTTCGGGGAGAAAAGAAAACTTGTCACAAAGGAGAGTTCAAGAAACAAAGACAGCACCATTCGTCATGTGAGACAATAGTCAGAGAAAATTTAATCAGGGGTTTTTCTACATAAACCACTTTCTCTAAAATGTTTCTCCTTCACGACAGAATGGTTGCATAATGCAGCTTTGAGTAATTTTATGTTGATATTGAATGATTACTGAAAGTCATGATCTGTAAACAATGTAGCGAGAAACAAAACACAAAAGCTTTGGAGAAGTTTGGACTTTAATTTTCAATCTGGAACCATCCGAAACTTCCCATCCGTTGCCACAAACACCACATTTAATGCTAGCTGGTGACTTTATTAAAGGACACATGTTCAACTGTATGTTAACACAAATATCAGCTAATCGCATGTTAGTGCATTTAGTCACGTTAACGTGGTCAAGACGACATACAGAAATTCAAACTGAATGTCAGAATGCAGAAGAAACGGGATTTAAAAGATGTGGCAAAATGCTGGTACGAAATAGTTTGGTGCTGATTTACTGGGACAGACTGGAGAACAGCGAAGAACAGGAAACTGAGAAATTCGCTAAAATTAAACAAAAGAAGATTAGAAAAATATTGATTGGCCCGACTAATCCATTCCAACTTTTAATTCAGATGGAGGGGTCAGATTTAATAAAATTATTCGTCCGACTTTGTACCCATTAACTTTTCACCAGTTCATACAAACCAAGTATAACCAGTCCATCCCGATCACGGTGCATTTGTCTGTGATGAAGCAATAATTGCTGGTGTAGGATGGAACAGATGTTTTTCACAACAATGAGGCATTTACTGCACGTCGCCTGTTCTGTTGTCGCCTCTTCCTCACCAGGATTCTCTGCCAAAATAAAACACTTTGTGTCTTATTTTACTTTTGTAAAGCGCTGTGCTGCCTTTCATGTATGAAAAGTGCTGTATAAATAAAGTTTCATTGTTTAAGTGCGTGTTACAGGCCTGATGTTTTCATCAAACTTTCACTGTCACAATGACGTCCTGATTGCAAGATCACAACCTGGACCATTAATTCATGCTGCTGCCCTTATATTATTATATTATATATATTATATTATTCATCATTACTGCTGGGCTTACCATAAATATAACATTTATCTACACAAGATTAGATCATTTATTAATTAATTTGAAAGATTTAGTCTTGATTTCTGTAGAAAAACATCAAACTTGCATTTTAAATAATAATTATAGAGTATTTTTAATACTAATATACTAACACTAATAATAATAGAGTATTTTTTGCATCAAACAGGAGTGAAGACATTCCAGAAGATGATGATAAAAAGCTTCAGCAGACGGCTAAAGCAACAAGCATAGTGACAAAGACAACGTCTGAGTCTGTGGGAAAGCAAGCCCCCACTGAACTAATGACCAGTACAACCATTACACATTTTCACCTCCTCCTCGTTTCTCCCCACCAGGACAGACGGTCAATCTCTCCACCAAGTCCTGTTAACCTTTGAACAGACATGTTTCATGGTGCGAGTAAGGAGGCGGTGCGTGGAGAGACGGGTCACAGAGGGGTTGCCAGGTTATTTGGAGGACGAGCTGTTAGTTAAAGGTGTTTTTACTCGATGCGAGCAGCAGCTGAGCCTCCATCTGTTTCCCTCGACGTACATCCGCTTCTCTCTTCTCAGGTTTGACACATAAATGAGTCCTGAATTACAATTTAACGTTGCACTTTAAACACATCTTTGTGTGCTGCTGGGTGCTGAATGTGTTCACTTTCTGACAGCAAAATAATTTAAGTAAGAAAGGCGATGATAAATGTTTTGGGGAAAAAAACCAAAACCAACAATGAATTTATCAACGTGTGTTTGGCTTAAACCTTTTATATTTCATTCGTCTGAGCCACGGAGCTGAATTGCTGAACAGAAAACAATTAAAAACACATCAGTGAGTGACAGCATCGTAACGGATGAAACGTTCATTAACTTCAAACACATTAGACAGCAGTTTATTTTCACCCAGTCCCATTTATCCCAAACTTCCTAATGATGGACCCCGACACAACCAAGGGTTCATAACATTTTATCCAAATAGGAATATTTTCTACTCTTCTTGCAGGAATCAGTTTATTTTGCATTCTCTGGAGTTTAAATGGTCTTTCATAGATAATAAAATGAACGCTCTGCATGGCACCATTTTGTACTAAACAGTCCTCCAGAAATTTACTCAGGTCAATCATTTATATCAGCAGGTAGATGATATTTCTGCCACTGCAGTGCAAAATGAGAGCAGCAGCAAAGCTATAACAGTCCAAACTGTGATGCCCTGGGCAGACTGGTGAAAATCACTCAGCTCCCTTATCTCCATCACCAGAAGTGAAAGTCTGGAAAGACTCCTGCTAAAACCAGAAACATAATGTCACTTCTTTCACTTAATCCAAAAGTTTAAGATCAACAACGCCGTTGAAGCCTTCTGTCTGATTTCTGCGTCCTTTACATACACGGATCAGTTTCCTTCCGGGAAGCTGTAAACCCAGATGGAGCAAATTGAGCGGGACCACCAGAAACCGCGGTGAAAACCATGTTTTCATTGGACTTGCAAACTTGTGTGCCGACACTAGAGATGTATACCGGTAGTCTGTATCGTTTGGTACCGGTTCCTAGTCTTAACGATACCATGGTACCGGTATGATTCTGGACAAATGAAATTCTGATCAGTACTTTTAGAACGTCTACCTAACTGTCGCATAGTGATGACACCGTCGCCACACTGCCGTCTATAGGTGATGACGCATGTCCACTGCCTGTTGGTTGGTACTCGCTTGTATGTGCTGTTAGCCAAATTAAGCTCCACAGTACTCTGTTTGCAACTATATATTTAATATTGTGTAATATTGTTTCCACAAAGTTTTTCTTGTTAAAGGAATGATTATGATCTATTCAAAGTCAAACGAATCCACTTACAACTATGGTAATAAACCCGTACAGCTTCTCCGCAGATCCGCTAACGCTATGCTACGGTTTCCCACTGCCAGGAATCTGCCGGCTTCCTTAAAGAGACAGCTACATGGCATATCAAGAGCATTACAAGTTAAACAAAACATCTTTCTGACAATCATTTATCCTAATCTAAGTTTTACCTAAAACCATAAATAAACATATAATTCTCAGCCAGAAAAAACTTTACATTACAGTTAACATTCTGTTAACTGTAATGAAATGCAACAATTAAAACAGACTTTCTATAAGGAATTAACTTATAAAATGAAATGCTATAAAATAACTCTGTATCCCAGTGAGAATTGGCTCCTACACCTTCCAAGGTTATTATGTGTTATAGCCAGTTATCTGTCTGTCTGTCTGTACAACATAACTCAAAAAGTTATGGATGGATTCTCATTGAATAAGGATATTTCCAGAATGGGAAGATGAAGAAGTGATCCAGATTCAGGAATGTTTTTAAGGATTCTTTAATATTGCAATATTGCAACTCTTGTCATTTGCTGACGCCCCCTACAGGCCGTTTCTGTTTACTGTTTGTCACTCTGACAAAGATCATGTGTGACCGAGTAATATTTTAGGATGTGACTCAAAATTTGAGGGGGAACTGTGAGAATGGAGGAGGTTTGCGCTCTCCAAGTGCTTTTCTAGGGTTGTATTTTTTTTCCATGGTGATTGCCGGGAAATAACCAGCGCCCTTAACACTTTATATTGTGCAGTATCAATAAGAGTATAGATAAAAATCAGTATCGATAAGGAGTATCGATATGGTTAAAATCCTAACGATATACATCCCTAGCCGACACAGTCATCATCGTTGCTATTGTCTGAAGCTCCTAACTGGGCCCTGTCCTCCTGTTGCCTGGCGACAGAACCAATATAATGCTAGTGATGTTTGGTAATGATTGTGCAAGATGAGCATATAAGAGTTTAGGATTATGTAAATTCCCACAGAAGTGGGCCAGATGGGAATGTAGCTTTCTAAAACCTTAGGATGGAATCTAGTTTACAACCCGATGGGTGATGTAACAGACTACTTCTATGTTTTAAAAACAGTATATAATAAAGATATAAAGGAAAACGTAGATCTGCTTTTGCATAAGTATTTATATGCTGAAAGAACTATAACTATACTTTTAATATTCCACTCATCATCCAACCATGATTTCCAGAAGAATGTAATACTTCCTAATAAATACAATGACATAAACACTTTAACAAATGACTGAATGCATCAAACATCACTGAAAAGTTCAACATTATCACAGCTTTTAATATGAATGTGATGCTTTCTCATCTGTTTTTTTATCTTCAAAGAACTTAAACTACTGCAGATGTGCATTATTTCTGACATGCTTAAAGAATTCAGAGCCAACACTCTGAATGTTGTGAATATGAAGCACTGCAGCGGCGTGGAGCCTCGCTGGAGCCTAAGCTGCTTTTTTCAGCTGAATGAGCCGCGCTGCCAAGCATCCATCCTAGTGAAGTGTCCCTGAGCTAGACCCCGATGATCAGCCAATTAAATCCTTGAAAATGTGTGCGTACGTGATTGGAGCTTCTCTGCAGATGCTCCACCGGCTGCTTTTTGACTTTGTCCAGCAAAGCCCTTGTTGATGTATGTGCATTTAACCTCGACTTGACAGTATATTTTCGCAAAGCAAGGGTAAAAAGGGATCAATGAGGCCCTTCATGTAGATGGTTCATCAGCTGGTTGGAGTAATGGGGCGAAGAGCGTCGCCATGGTGCTGCCCACCGCACGCCGTTCCCTGTAAGACGGATGAGGAATGAAATCTCTCGCCGGTATTTCAACTCCATCATCCTCAGCACTTGGTCACTTTGCCAAGAAGACTAGCGGGACGTGACTGTGGCGCTTAAGCAGGAACACACACACACACACACACACACACACACACACACACACACACACACACACACACACACACACACACACACA
>JBAMHX010000027.1:8413340-8423655 GCA_037177515.1 Pseudomugil tenellus | reverse complement strand
TATATGTGTGTGTGTGTGTGTCCTGCAACTTTAAATAGACCATTTTTTCATCCCACATCCGCCTCCCCAGGAGCTGCTGGGGCAACTTCAACACATAAAGCATGACAGAAACATCCCCTTGACAGAGTAATGAATATCTATTTATGTTTCATGAAGTTTATGTCCTGCTGTCTTGCACACACACCGGCTTGCTGTTGAGTGATGCTCATCGTAACTAAATGACGCTCTGGCTGTCTCTGAGTCATCAGTCCTGGCTGGATCTGCATCCCCTCTCCCTGCTGTACTGCTCTATCGACATTCAGTCATCCTGACTGATGTTTCAGTCACCTGGGATTAAAAAAATGAGGCTAAAGTGATAGATCACCGCATTGTGAATGATACGGTTTTTAAAATGACTCAACATATTGTAAATGGCAAGCAAGCCACAATAAAATTAGCTGTAAATTGAGAGCAACTGGAGAGATTTCACATGATGTAGCTTTAAAAGAGGGTCCAAATCCTCAGGAAGTTAACAGGCCTATGACTGGTGGTGCATTTCAGGTCATTCCTTTATGATTTCAGACACTTTCTGCAAAACGGGACCTTCAGGACAGTTTTGTCCTTCATGAAGGAGCACATAAATTACAGTTTCAACTTTGAAACCAGGGAAAAACCTTTACTGGCTGGTACTTTTGGTCTTTTTAACTTTAAACTATCTAATAAAGCAGCAGCAGCATGATAATAGTCTTTACAAAGACAGTTATACTGGAAGGCCTCGGAGCGCAGAGTTCTGTTTAAGGACAACTTGCTGAACAGCTTTTAGAAGCTGCTTTCATCATTTTGGCTTCTTCACTCAGTCATGTTCAGACACAGAAGGAACACATCATGGAAAATAATAAAGTGAAGATGTAGAGCTTATTAAAAGAGTTTCTTTTCTTTTCCAGCTTATGTTTAATATTTTCAGAATGGGATCATTTCTTCACAGTAACATTATAACAGTTATCCATTAAGGAATGTTTTGGGATGTTATGAATGGAAGTATGGGGATATGTTTTATAACTCGCAACATCTCCATGTTTGCTGGAATGAACTGAAAAACCCCAGCTTTCGCCCAGTGGTTGCTGGGATAGGCTCCAGCCCCCCCGTGACCCTTCGTTTGACTAAGCGGTACAGATAATAGATGGATGGAAGAACTGGCAACCTGTCCAGGGTGTCCCTGCCTCTCGCCTGTCAACTGCTGGGATGGGCCCCAGCTTCCCCGCTACCCTGATTGGACTAATTGGAAAATGAATGAATCTGAAATGTCAGATAAAATGGTAGAAATCAAATCTATAAGTACAGATTAATTCTGCAAGCATGAAAATACAAATTATCTTTACTAATCTATTCAATAAAAAGGCAGGGGACGTCTGTATTTTCAGAGTTTTACATTTAAATGTTGTGTTTTCAGGCTCGAAGAATTGATCCAAACTAGCAGATTTAATTAGTTAAATTTGCAAATAAGGACAAACCTGGACAATCCTAAAAACATCTACTGCTGCTGCTTTTATCTGAGATACTGAGTACGAGTTCTTTACTAATTCAGACATCATGGTCACCAGAAAGGTCTCAGAAGTGAAATCTTCCCGATGCAGACATCACTGTTCTCTCTCACACACACACACACACACACACACACACACACAGCTTTCTGTTAATTGAAAGGCAACTGAACAGAACTATGAGCCAGCATCCCAGTTCTGACTTTTTCAGACATTTTACCGCTGAATGCTTTTAGAAACGCACAGCATGAGTGAATCTGTCACAAGCCTGCTTTTCAGGGAAATCCGACAGACCATGTCTCAGAATAATTGTGTTGCGATTTGACTTTCCCCTATCAGATGTAGCGCTCAACACAACATGTTGCACACACACATGTATATACATGCACACACACATATATACAGACCCTCAAGGCATGTACATCCTCTGCAAGAACATAGAAATAAAAATATATTTTTGTTATATTATAAGTAGTGTAATTTGCCGTTTTTCCTGTCAAGGACGAGGAGACGGGCTTCTTTAGATTGAGATTATACATTTAGTAATGAAGAATAAAAGAAGTTGAAGACACATTAAACTTTAAAACATGGAGTGAGACGATACATAAAAGACGTATAGACATAGTATGAGGTTATAACCCGGGGAGAATCCCTCCAGAGATCTGTCGTCACACAGAAGTCTGAAGCGATTCTGCCCGGTCGCTTAGAAACACCTTCGTTTAAGCACTGTGGGTGTGCGTCAGTCTGGAGCCTGTTTTTATGACATGACAGAGAAAAAGGAGATCTCAGCCTAAACATTTACCTGATGGAAGGACGCCGGTCTTGCAGATGGTTTACTAAGGTCAGAATGACATCAGTTTAGGAGCCTTATGTTCTTTCAGCTAAACAATTAAGAGCAAAGTAATTAAGCTAATATATGAAATTTCCACAACAGTAGCTCTTCTTCTGACTGTGTTTTTGTGTTTTATTCCTTATTGTTTAACACTAGTTCATTGGAATGTGTTTTCCACGTCGTAACTTCATTTTATTTTGTTTCTTCCTCGTGTTTTAGCAGCACAGTCCATCCATCTCCTGTTTGCACTGTTTAAACTCTACCTGGGACTATAAACTTCTTAATACTCCTCTTCACATCTGGACATCTCTCTTATTTATGTTGCTGAACAGATTTAAAACAACCGTGGTGCTCTTCATCAATGTGTGAAACAATGGCAATGAAATGGTAACCGTCTAATTGCCGTCAGTTTGAACAGATGAACATGTCGCACATTAAATGTCTTAAATCCTACAGGGAATTTTTCCCCCCAATATTAAAAAGTTGAAAAAAAATCTAAGTTCGATTCCTAACATGATCAGTATGAAGGAAAAAACTTACAACTGCCATTTTACCACTTTTTACACCTTTCTTTAAAACAATTGCTTTTTACATGTTACAGCAGCTTTTGGACCTGCAGTCAAACATCTCAGAAAAAAACTAAATAAATGTTAAACAAACTTGTTTGTTGCTTTGAATGTTTGCACAACTTTTCTGTTGCTTTTGGTAAAACGAACAAACAGAGACTGCACATTTTAATCTGTTTTTGTCTGGTTCCTGATGGACCAAAGCATCCACATGCCCTCTGTATGAACAAAGCATACTCCACACTGCTTCTGAATAAAGTCGGAACAAATAAAGAGGTCAACAAATGATTTCAACAAACTCACAGCTCAACATTAACGGAAACTTATGATGGACAGATTTTTGGAACCAGCAACATGAGCCTCTGTTTACAGACATGAGTGTAGCAGAGCTTTATGTCATTAACCAGGCCATTGAACTGACTAATAATATGACTTTCACAAGGGAGGCCAAACGCTCATCGTCACTTAAATTCTCCATCGAAATCATTTAAACCCTGAATGTTGTCAGACATCTTTTCCCTTGGAAATGGACAATATTTCCAACATAAAGTGTTCATTTTGCTTTTAACCCTTTAAAACCCAGGCTATAAAAAAAGGCAGAACATTTTTTAATTTTGAAGTCTTTTTTTTAACCCCCCCCTCCAAAAAAAGGAGGAAAATAAGTTTTTTTTAAAAACCATAGTTCAAAACTATTGTATTCTCTTCTGCTTCCTGGCATCCATTAGCTGGCACAGAACAAGTGTCATATTGTAGATTTTGAGTAACATTTCTACCATAAAGTGATGCAGAAAGTTTCAGAAACTTTGTATGAACTATGACATTGCTATCAGGTTAAGCATTTTACTGACTCAATAACCAGAAAGAGCCCAAAATTGCAGCCAAGTGCAGCTTTTCTGTGAGCACTGTGGCTGAACCAGGAAACAACGCCTATCCCTGAACGCCCCCGATCCTCGACTAGACAATACGATAATATAAAGACACAAATCGTTCCAGATTAGCAGCCAAAAATCAGATTTTTCGTGAATAAAGCGCCACCTGGTGGGGAAACAATAAATCCGATAATTGTGAAATTCTATAAAGGTCGTCTCGTTGGGGACCTAAAGGTATACCGAGTACCAAAATCCAATTTTAAAAATTGTTCGAGTTATCACGAAGGATTTCCGGCGGTGGCAGCAGTCGAGGTGAAAATATGACACTCTGCGTTCGTGGATATAATGAAAGATGATTTTCCTGAGAATCAGCGCCTCCCTGATGTTTTCTAATTGATTCTCTGAACAGTTTTGCTGCTAAAGTAAAACCAACTTTACATCCTGTTCTGGAAGTTTGAACAATTCTTCCTTCTTATTTATCAGCCCAAAGGCCGATTGAATACACCAAGAGTCCAAAATGGTTTCTTAATTCAGACCCCGATATGACATTTGATACACAAACACACCCAGTAATCACAGAGCAAGGAGGGTGACAGACATGGGTTGTGTTTTTGGACAAGACGGGATAATAATTACAAGAAATTCAGCCGAAAGAACCAATTGGAGGATTGGAAGATCACAAATTACTGATGCTTGCGTAATGAGACAAGGCAACATATGAAATAAGCCCCCATCTCTCTTTTCCGCAAGTTGCTTGAGGATTATATCATCTTATGATTTGCAAAGAGCCAACAACTAAATCACAATGTTAAAACACACCGCATCTATAATTTAAATGTGCCAGTGGGATTTAAAACCGAACAAACAAAGCTCCCCCCCCCCCCCCACCCTGGTGAGATTTCTTTGATTAATAATTTTCTAAGCCTCTTTGCAGCGTATGAGGCTGATTCTTTAAAAAAAAAAAACTAAGCGCTCAAATTGAGTCACATTAAATTGCAAAGAGGCAAAAACATCTGATTAGAAATGTTTTTTGCTTGGATTGGAATCGTGGCTTAAAAAGGGAAAACTGTATTTTAAATGTAACGTCAAGTAAATTTAATTTAATCCTGATAAGATCTCCAGGCCTGGCTCGTGTCCTGAAGCTGCCAAAACTGAAATCTTAAAGCTGGTTTTTATTTTCCTGCTTCATGTGACATTTACCATCCAATCTGTTACCATTTGCAAGATGATTAAAGATATAAACTGGGGGAATAAAGAAACATGTCTGGCTTTGAAGATAACCAAGTTGCCTAAACAACAAGCAGGTTGATCATGTGTTGCAAAGAACATATTGATACGACCCTCTGGAGACTACATTAGAAATTATGTACAAGATATTAAAAGGAAAGGAAATATTATAAGCATGGGTAGACCAGTCATTTATAAGCATGACTTTACTAGTTTGTAAAGAAGAATTTCTTTCAATCTAATAGATGGAGGCTCCTCCAGAGACAGCTGTGTACAGCAGCTCCAGCATTTCAGTCATTCAGCCAAAGTATTGAGCTATACGTCATCCACCGACAGCATTAGAGTCCAATTACCACATCGCAGCAACAAAACATGCAACTTAACTCTATAAATATATCCCAGAGTGATGCTACGAGGTGTAGCCTACCGTTTCCACAAAACAGGCTAACGGTGATGCTAGCATGATGGGTTAGGGAAAATGTTCTCTCTATAAAAACACAGAACAAGAGGTTGGGAGGTGAGTCATTTTAGATCCAGCTAATCCAGTGCTAGCTAAAGTGAAAATGAGATAAGGTTACTTATGGCTGTTTGCAGTTTTCTGGAAGTCTCGAGACTTTCACTCATAAACAGAAATACTTAAAGACTTAAAATACAAGTAAAGAACGGGTGGATTTAAAGAGCACTAAATCCAGGTCAAGCAACAATGTGGACATGCAGATTATGCTCCAATGAAGAGCAGCTTTGGAGATATGTCTTCCTTAATGTAGCTCACGTTTACTTAACTTTCTATCACTGGTTCGCTTTACGCACCACATCAGGTCACTTTATTCATAGCAGGTGACCAGTAAGCATGCCCCCATGATCTCACCTGTGTGGGCTGGTTCTGTGCACCGCGGCCACTTCAAAAGAAAATGATTATAGGAGCGAATCCACCGTTGGGAAATAGACTCCAGAAGGTCAGTGGGCATTGCTGGTGCCCTTTGGCCTCTAACGGAGGGATGGGTGGGATCTCCCTCTCGCCCTGTCTGGCCCTGGTGTGATTACATTTTCTCTAATAGAACACAGAGAGGCTAAGCCCTGGCTTGGGTCGTACTAGCACCCCAGATCACAAGCAAGGCAACAGGAAAAAAAGCTCAGTCTGTCTTTGCTCCCATGAAGAGGCTTAGTTAGCTTTAGCTGGGAGAAAAGCCACACAGGGAAGACTTCCAAGCTGCAAAGACCCCCACCGAGCCTTAATGAGAGGTGAATAGAATGCGAAAGGAGGGCTTTGTTTTTACAACAGCAGCGTGTATGTCATGTTGCATAATTGGCTCATTTGCAAACTGATGATGCACATTCAGGGATAAAAGGAGCAGCTGCAGCAAACAACACATGGGTGCAGTTAGATTGGAGCGAGTACATCTCATGTCTCCTTTATAATACAACTAACTTGATCCCACTTTTCATTTCTCAATAGTTTTGGCTTCAGTATGAAAGGTTACAAAGAAACACTGATGCTGCAGATCAAGCAACCTGTCTGCAGAGTTTCTATAGCAACCATTATTTATCCAAGAAAAAAAATTTAATCTAATAGTTTTATGACATCACAAAACATTTCAAATGAATGTTGCCTGAAAAAAAAAAGAATCTTGATAAACGTTGACATGTGTTCTGGTGATTTTCCACAGAACAGCATTTTATAAATCCTCAGGGGTCGCGAGTACAGTCTGCACCAGCGCTGATGTGTTTTGGGGGTGTTAATGAAACTTGGAGGGTGCTGAAAGATAAAGTCGAGAGCTGCATGATCCACATCCAATCCGCTCCATTCCCATTATTTCCAGCCATGTATTGTACAAACACCGCATCCTCAACCAGCTGATGCTTCCTCCTGCTGGATCAAAGCGGAACCTGAAAAGAAGCCAAATTCTAATAAAAAGGCAAAAATTTGGGGAATTCAATGTCCAGTCAATGCCAGTCCTCCAAGGTATTGTGTTGTGAATGCACTCTGTGTCCCTCTTCAGTTAGCTAGCAGGTTGCTAAATTATTTTTACAACCTTAAGATTTTCTGCTTCCGACTCATTTTGATGGACCTTCCACATTCATTATGAACATTCCTGCACACAGCTTTACCTGCTGCATCCAAAAGCTGAGAAACCTGCAATTTACAACTGTATTTTGATTCCCTACACTGCATTATAAACCAGAACCTGGATCACCGCCCACCGGCTGGCAGCCTCACATGGACCAAAATCAGCCCCTCAAACACCTTCATGGTGGGAATTTAACATCACACGAACCATTCTAGTTAAGGTCTTCTGTGGCATCTGCTTGAACACGAATAACAGCAACATTTCAGTCCCAGTACTGCTGAACAGCAGCACTGCATTTGATCAGAACCAGCACCGTTGACCAGCTTTGAGTCTGTTCATTTAGAAGAAGTTTTTCTTTAAAGCGACTCACATCTGAGACAGAGAACACAAGAAATACAACAGGTTTAGTTGGACAGATAAAGGCGGGAAGTGATGGAGGCAGCGCGCTTTTGTTTGTTGTTCATTTCACTATAACTCTGCTGATGACACAAATCTAGTCAACCATCTCCCCAGAAGACTTAAGTCCAATCCAAACACAGCAAGTTAAAGGAAAATGAATCCCGTGAGTCCAGTCCTACTGGCTTCTTGTTAAAGACCTGCCTTCATTCAGGATCTTCTGGTTCATTATGATCCACATCTTCAGGTCATCAGGGTCAAATCTGTGTTTCTGATGTCAGAACTGAACACGGAGAGCCAGATTTCAGTGTTAATGCTCCTCACATGTCGACCGAACTGCACGTCTGCTGAAACTCAGCTGGGTTAAAAAAGCTCTTACCAAAAACAGCTTCATTCCAACCACTGATGTTTATTTCCTGCATTTTCTTATTCCAGCCTTTAAAATGTCCTTTTAAAGTCAGTTTATAATGTGTTAAGTGCTTCTTTTGACCCTTTTGTGACGCTTTTAATGTTTTTTCTAAAACACTTGAAATAAACTTGCCAAAAAACTTGAAGATTGGATACCTCATGACAAAATGTAGAAGTTCTATATATTGATTTTGCGTTTAGCATGAACAGTTAAATATTGCACACTAAAATATTGAACACCTGCTTTAGTTTATTCATCAAGCTGCATAAAACTCTGGATATATGCAGAACTTCATGCTTAAACGAAGCACATTTTAAATTCTTACATCTCTTTATGCATAAACATGACAGTCAGGCTGTATCTACTGTTTGTCATGAAGAGCACTAAAAGCCTTTTGATGTTTCATTTATAATGACAAGAATCAAATGGTAGAGACAGAAAGAATGAAGGAAAAGTACAAAGTGGGAACTTAGAGGTATGTTCTTGTCCCACAAGAAGAGCTTTTAGTCACTGAATGAGTTCAAAGAAATCTCTTAAACGTTACAGCTCTGCAACAGCTGACACTGGCATCTCTGAAATGTTGCTGGGATCAGACATCGCTCCACTCAGGGCGCTTTCAGATGCAGTCGGTTAAACAGAAGTAGTCTGGGTGACATACGGCAGCAGTGTGAACATAAATGCTTTTTGGGCCAAATTAGAGGAGCACATTTGGCAGAGTGGCTTCTGGAGGCCAGAAGAAGTTTTTGTTGAGCGAAAACAGCTGTTGGCCAAAAGCACAAGTGACAGAAAGCTGCTGCGTGGGACTTGAACAGGTCCAAGCTTCTGTTTGAGATAATATATGCAGATGTTAGATGGAACGATACAGAGAAACGTGTCTGAAGAGCAAAAACTCAAAGTTAAAAAAATGTTCCTTTTAATTATTCACTCAGTTAAAGTTTCTTTTTCCAGCATTTCATTCATAATCACATGATTTAACACAGCAGAAACATTTCTATCTGAATGTTTTTACACTTCAAATCCTCCGTGATAAAAGATCACTTACAAGCTAATTAACAACCTTTTCTTACCCGACTTCTGCAGAACTACATCTATAACTAAAATTATTTTCCTCTGCCAGGTCACCAAGGTCAGCAGCCGTGCTGGAATCACAAATATTGCAGAAAAAATTTAAAATGACTGCGTGCAGCATCGTTTAATCCACAAGTGGGATATTATCCTCTCACATGTCAGTTTAAGAGCATTTCAGAGCATGAAAAGTGTTTCACAAACACGCCAGAATAGTAAGAAAAAACCTGAAACGTGCTTCTAACAAAGTCACCAAACGGGATATTGTTTGACAAAACAGTCGATTATCCAACAAAGGCCAACAAAACGCCAGCCTTCCTCAGACTATCGAGCTTTTAAAGAGCAGAAAGCAGATGACACATTGTGTCCATGTTTCCTCTTCACACAGGCGTATTATCTTCGCATCACACGCATCTGCCCACCAAACAGGCACAAAGCAAGGAGCGAAATCTCAGACTGGAAGAGCACAAAGTCAAGAAAAAGTTGTCACGCGAGAGCAGATGGGACCCTGCAGATGGTTAAACATAATCAGAAATGAAAAGGTGGAGATATGTGAATAATTCATGAGAAAGTAAATGGATCGTCAAATCCGGTTTAGCAAATTAATTAAAACTTAAGTGATTATAGCTTTAACTGATCAAATTCCCACACGCTCCCTCAATTAGCCTTCCGAAGATGGCTGCAAGATCCACGAGTCCGTTTATCACAGGTTGGAAGGTGCGTTGCATAAAAACATGCCTGAGATGTGTCAGAGTAGTAAATGTTCTGCCGTGTCAGGTTCCTTTAGGCCGTTAGAAAGCGACTTAATTACAAAATATAAGAGAAAAAACATTTGCAACGAGATCACAATAAGAAAATGCTGCTAAATTATGCTAAAAAAACATTATTAAAATGAGCACATCAGGGGTTAAAATGTGTTCATTTACATAGAAGGATGTGTCTGTTTTCAAGGTTTAATTAAAGATCTTTCTAGTTGAATACTTTAATCATATAATTAAATGCAAATAACAGATCACAGATTTGCAAAATGATGAGTAATGGTGATTAGTTTGCCTCCGAGCGACTGTTTATTTAAAAGGTTGGTGATATTAAAAAATAAATGAAAAAAAGATGAAAGAAAATCAAGATAAGAGTTCAAGCAACGCGAGCTCACAGCAGGGGGTCCGTCTGCCTAAACTGGTAGTTGACCCCCATTTTACAGGTTGCAGGTGAGTAATGAGCTCTCTGGAGATCAAGAAGAATAAATCTGTTTTATTTATCTTGTTTCTTCAGGAGGTAAGAAGTGTGTTTATTTTGGGGGGGGGGGGGGGGGGGGGGGGGGGGGGGGGGGGGGGGGGGGGGGGGGGGGGGGGGGGGGGGGGG
>JBAMHX010000027.1:8337737-8364488 GCA_037177515.1 Pseudomugil tenellus | reverse complement strand
TGCATGTAAAGCCCTTTGAGACAACTTGTTGTGATACTGGGCTATATAAATAAAATTGACTTGACTTGACTTGACTTCCCGTCTTATCCACTTACTTCTACAACTTTTTGATGCTACACATCTACTTCATTTAAAAACCTCGTGAGCTTCAGTGATCAGCGACCATTATGTGCACGCACATAGGAGGCAAATACTGGGCGTTTATTGGAATATCCTACCAATCAACCAGAATGAATAAAACAGAATGTTTATATAGAGAAGTATCTGGATCGTACCATTCTCACAGGTTCCCCAAACACATCCATACAAAGAAATCATTAAAATATCTACAACAAAGTTTTATAATAACTATACAGATATTTACAAACCCAATTTAGTCAAATAATCATGATAAAATCATTAAACCAAAGATTAAGTCAAATATGCAAAAGTATTTCACCACAAACTTCCCCTTTTCACAATCCGACCGTCAAAGGTGGCTGAACACCTGGGAACATCTGCTGCTTCACACATGCCCCCTCCAATAAAACCAATTACTCAATGAACCTCCGTTTCATCATTTCCACTTTATTCAACCTAAAATATAAATGATCAATTCCCCACAATAAAGTCACATCAGCTTATTGTGACAAACCTTCAATGCATTTTTGGCTCCTTTTCCTCTGAAATGATCCTCTTACGTTGTGGTATTGGTTATACTTGTAGTGTTTAAGCTAAACTTTAGCAGCTGCTGTAACCTGTAGATGCTAACGCACGACGCTGGTTGGTCTGCGCCCCTCTGCCATATTTAAAATCTCACAAGCTGCCTTGCGAGGTGCATATGATCCCTTTCTTCCTGCAGTTTTAATCAAGCTTAGCAGGAAGAGATCGACTCTTAACATGTCTACTTGTGTTTATTCATCAGAAAATGATCACACATTCCCAGCAGGCTGAGATCGGATCTCACTGCCAAACGGGTCGGTGTGTGTTTAAACCCCAGCTTTTCCAGTTGCAACGCGCATCTTAGGTGCAAATCGACTCTTATCGCAAGGACTGCAGCTGCTCAGTAGGTGGTGTTTGGGTTATTGTTCCCACTCTCAGCATGACACTAATATTGTCTCATTGCTGAATGTGCTCACCAGAAAATCTTTTCATCTCATCTGGATTATCTGTGTTCAGCAAATAAATCAGCTGGGATCTTTATATCAATGAGTAAGAAGACATGTGTTATGTTGACTTCTGTGCATTTCACACACAACACACACATCTTGGACTAATGTGTTGCTTAGAAATAAATATCTGTGGTTTGATTTGATTGAATCCCTCTTGATGGTTTTACAGCCTGGATTATGTGTTATTTAAGGAGAAGATGCTTTTCTATTACTGGTATGTAGGTTTTAGAGGAACACTGGTACTTTAGCTGGTTTTAATAATACTTCAACTTCAGGAAAAATATCTATCAGGTGGTTGAATTCTTTCAGTTTAACTAATGCTTTAATGGGAGGCTTATGTTTGCATATAATTTCAATGCACCGCATGCTTTTTGGTTGCAGGTCTTTTTTCAGCAGCGCCCTTGATAAATTCTTTTAATACACCTTTTAGCTTGTGGATCATAATATAAAAATGAAATTCTTCCCCTCAGTTGAACTGGAAAGCAGATAATTCATGCTTTTATGCTGTAAACGAGTGTGCAAAAGAATTGTTGTGTTTTTCATTACACTGCTTTAAAAATTATGACTTTCATTTTGAAAATTGATGAGGAGCTTGATTAACGTAATGGTTGGTCATAAAAGTGTTTTTGATTTGCTGGCATCCTTTCCAGGAAGAAGTTCCAGCAGGGCTTCCAGGAGAAAAGCTTTAATATTCAATATTGTTTTCTCATACGCTTTGATGAGTTTTAGAAATTAAATATATGATGTTTCAACCGCAGCTTCTATTACGGGTCATAACTAGAAGTGGGAGGAGAAAGAAACTAAGAAAGAAATAGAGCAGCGAAGCAAAGCAACCAGCGTCATACTGTGACTGGCTGCAGGTAGAGATTAATGCTAACTCAGGCATCCGAGTGTGTCCATTTCAGCCTCTCCTAAACCCATCCATCCATTTTCTCTACCAGTACAGGGCAGCAGGGGACTGGGAACCAGCAATTAGCAGGCGAGAGGATACACCGTGGACAGGTAGGGCAACTCAGAAGGACGAACACTAAGTCCTACAGGGAATTTAGAGAGACCATTTAAGCTAACATGAATGTCTGGAGTACACAGAGGAACATAAGGAGAACATGCAAACTTTTCCCAGCTTAGGTTAAAAAAAGCGCTGCGTAGCGTAAAGCTGGTAGCAGCATAAATATATCACACTAGAATAAATTCCTACATCCCTACAGCCGTATAAAAGTTAACCTCATTCACCTTCGGAGCGAAAGTCAATTCATTAGCATTTCCATTCTAAGTTCATTTAGAACTCCAGGAGTTAAAAACACTAATAAATGCTAAATATGACGCATTGCTGTAGACATTTTCTTCATAGATTCATTAAAAATCCCAACACAAACTGCCATTGTCAAGGTGCCTAATGATCATTTAATGGCTGCTGATGAGTTTTGGTGTTCTGTCCCATTTTCTTTGGACCTTCGTGCTGCTTTTGGAAAGCTGATAAAACCCACTTTCCTAGACAGACACTGACTAGGAATGTTTAATATGGCACCTAAACAGTTAAAAGTTTTCCATAAACAGGGAATCATGTTGCCGACAATAATTACATGTATGGTTCCCTATAGCAGATGATGGTGTCCCGCAGGGATCAGTTTTAGGACTGGTTTCATCTCAAAACTGCAATTCACTTGCTGGGAAACTGAAATCTGTGTCCTTAGGACATGATTACATACATTATGCTATATTAATAAATAAACAGTTTGGTGTAACAGGAACCTTATTCTTAAGCAGCACATCACAAAATGTCCGCAGCTGAGTTTTAGCTGAGAAATATTTTTCTAGTTTTAGGACAGAAACCAATATATTTTAACTACTGCAACAGCATCTATTTGTCTCTTCCTAACACACACTAATCTGCTCCACACAGTGCAGAACTTAAAAAGAAATGTCAGCACAAACATTTTAATTTCACCATGTTTTCACAACCTTAAAACATCCTTTAAACACTAATAAACTAAAGACAAAAGTTACTTTAGCACAAGTTCAACATCTTTTTTTAAAATAATTTTACCATTCTAATCCTCACTGAAAAATAAATATAGATATATAAATAATAATATGAATAAACAAACATACATTGTATCAACCCTGGTTTGCCTCAGTCATGACAAGGAAAAGAAAATAATACAGCTATATTGCAATAAAACATTTTCCAGTATCTTTCCCTGATAAAGTTAACGGAAGTTGGGACGAGTATCTACGTGTTGCTTTGTGAGTTGTTGTTTTTTTGTTTGTGTGGGACTGATGGGTTCTCGATGTGAAAGATTTGATGATTAATTTTAAAAAAATCCTTTTTGTGCTACATTTCTTTGTATTAAAAGGGCTTTGTAAATAAAAATAAATTTATTGATTGATCTTGAAGAGCATCACATATTTATATGTCATTTTATAAATATTTTATACAAAAATTTAAATAACTAGAAAGTAAAAAATATAAAAAGAAGTATTGTCTCTGTACAGGGAATATACTGAATATAAAAATACTTATTGGTCTTTTTTAGAATTAAATATATAGTATTTTATAGACTTCTGCAGAGCTTCACATAAAACTGAACAAATCTGCTGGTGATCCATTGATTTGAGTCAGATGTGATGCAGCAGGAAACTCTTAATACTTGCAGTACGGAGCTGCCCACCTCTGACTTAACTAAAATAACTTCTTTTTATTAATGGCTCATTCTAACAGAATATTTACTTGCTGTAGGTCCTCTTACATTTGTGTCACCGCTTTTACTGCAGTTTTAACACTTGTTAACATAAAAGGTACGGCAAAGAAAGACTGCAGGGGTATATATAGCTCATTAGTTATTCATTAATTGTTTGGAATTGGTATAGTAATTCTAGAAAGATATAAATTAAGCTAAAAGCAAAAATTGCGTTGTAGTTTTACAAAACTCGACGATAAGCAGGTTGACATTGTTATGCAGTGCAGGGAGGCTGTAAGATGGTTGACAAAGCATGCAAAGCACATATTAAAGGCAAAATCTTGTAATTGTGATGGAGTGAAAAACTGATCGAAAGACATGTGGGGAGAAAAAGCTTTGATGTGACAAAAAAGAAAGAAAAGTAAATTGAAAAGGAACAAAGGGCGGCGTGACAATCAATGCATTTTTCTTAAAGGATTGTCTGCGAGCAGGAGGGGAAGAAGGTTATGCAGCCTGTTACAAACTAAAATAGGATGGCAAAAGAAGGAGGAGGAGAAAAAAGAGAAGTGCCAATTCAATACACTGCAAATGCATTATACATAGAGAAAGAATCGAAGGGAGAAAATTGGTTGGTGAGAGATAGAAGGCATATATGGACTGAATATATATTATCTCTGGTAAAAAATAAAATAAAATAAAGAACAGTAAAAAAAAAAAAAAGGGAAAAAAATAAACAAAATGAACCCAAGCTGATGTATCTTTCATTAGATGTGCAGCCAGATTGTTTATATAGAATGATAAGAGGAGAGAAGCAATGGGAGGGTTTGCAAGTGGGACCGGCAGATATTTCATATCCAATACAGTTGATTGAGTCGACTCCGAGCGGGCGTCTTCAAAATCAAATCTGATTTACTGCAGAACAAATTGTGAGGGTGGAGTTGTTTCTCCGTAAGCGACCAAACCCCATTCTGGCAGAAAGTATTAATAGTGATGCTTATTACTATCAGAAAGGCCCGCATTATTAAACTTTAAGTTGGTATGGAGCGCATATAAGCTTAACCCTGTCATTCCTCTTGTGCGCATTAATGCATGTGGGATAAAGATGAGGAGCAAATCCTGCTGGGTCTCCAGCTTTCCGTCTACTGCATCTGCACTTCTTATAACTCCGTAAGCTGGAAAGCTCCTCACTTACTCGTTCAAACAGCGTTTTCTCCCTGATCCCAGCACTCTGCCAGAGTCTTTCCCACGATGCACCGCTGTTCACTAACAAGAGAGGACAGCCAATCGAAGTGACCCGCCTTAAACTTGCCATTTCCCAGCTCTTGTATTCTCTTTGAAAAGCGAGCTACGCTCTTACAAGCCATTTAGCTTTTGCAGTAACAACCAAGGCGAACGCAGTACCTCCATCTCCAACAGCACAAATAAAAGGCTCAGAGAAAGCAAGGCAACACTGAAATAAAGCTTTTTTTCTTATCAGCTGTGACGGGAGGGCTTGATAAGGTAGCAGAGAAAAATAATCCTAGTAATAGATGTGTCCACATCACTTTCTTTTACTTCACAACTTTAACAGTATGTTAAGTGTTCTTAGATGATTGTTTCCGTAGTTTAGTTTAATCTAAAAAATGATCATTTTAGCTTAGTTTTTTGCAGAAATGTGCTTGAATTGAATTGTGAAATAGGCATCACCTTTTAACGTCCCCACAGAAAGACACAGCAGCATCACGCTGGGACTGAGAGATCAGGCAGGATTAGGGATGGGAATTATGGGAATTGAAAAGTTTATCGACACTGATTTGGTTGTTGATACATGTCTTAATTCCCTTATTGGGTCTCAATTTAATTTCTACGTAGACATCAGCACACAAATCGTCTGCTAGCAATGTGCTGTGCGGTTGGGAAGCAGCAGCTACCTGCTGCGTGTACATAGTTTGCATGTTACAGTGGGGGTCGAAAGTTTGGGCACCCCAGGTAAAAATTTGTATTAATGTGCATAAAGAAGCCAAAGAAAGATGGAAAAATCTCTAAAAGGCATCAAATTACAGATGAGACATTCAAAAAGTTAGACCTCAATTATGTTGAGGACAGGAGATTGTGAAGGTCATGGCAAAACCTTCAGTTTACGAAATCAAGTTACAAATGATCCATTTGTAGAAGCCATCCTCTTTTTAAATTCAGCTTTTTCACAGATGGCGTCAAGTTAGCGTCCAAAAGTAGCTGAAATCTTATTGGATCCATTTTTCCTTCTACTCGTGAAATGTTCCCTGTGCCACTGGCTGCAATACAACCCCAAAGCATAATTGATCCGCCTCCATGCTTAACAGTTGGACAGAGGTTCTTTTCATTAAATTCTGTACCCTTTCTTCTCCAAACGTACCTTTGTTCATTTCGGCCAAAAAGTTCTAGTTTAACCTCATCGGTCCACAGAATGCATCAGGCTTGTCTATATGTTCATTTGCAAACTTCAAACGCTGATTTTTGTAGTGAGGACGTAGAGGAGGTTTTCTTCTGATGACTCTTCCGTGAAGACCATATTTGTACAAGTATAGTGGAATAGTGTACCACAACTCCAGTGTCTGCCAGATCTTTCTGGAAGGATCGTGCAGTCAAACGTGGGTTTGACTTGCTTTTCTCACAATCCTGCGAGCTGTTCTGTCTGATATTTTTCTTGGTCTTCCAGATGTTACTTTAACTTCCCCTGTTCCTGATGACTACCATTTCTTAATTACATTGCAGACAGAGGACATTGGCATCTGAAAACGCTTTGCTATCTTCTTATGGCCTTCTCCTGTTTTATGAGCGTCTCAATGCTCTAGACAACTGCTTAGAAGAACTCATGGTGCTGATTGTTGGAGCAAGGTCAGATGAGTCTGCCCAAACCTTTGCAGACACCATTTTTTTGTTTTCTGTTATTTTGAAAGTGTAAATGATGGAAATAAAGTAACTTTTTTGACATATTATAAGAATGTATCATCTGTAATTTGATGCCTTTTGGAGATTTTTCCATCTTTCATTGGCTTCTTTATGCACATTAATACAAATTTTTACCTGGGGTGCCCAAACCTTCGATCCCCACTGTAAGCCCATGTTTGCATGATGTTTTAGCATATTTGTTCTTCTAGACATAATGGTCCATCTTTTATAGATGTAGCCATACTTTGGACTGATATTTCCTTTCTTTCTATGATGCATTCAGGTGCATTCAGGGAAGAATCGCCAAGCTGATGCATCTCAGTTTCCATTGTTGTTATTTGGAAACTATTCAGGATAAAGACGGCAAGCCTTCAGGGTGTTAGTTAGTGCTGAAAAGCACATTGTTCATAACTTTTACTTTTACTTTTATGTTTGGTTATAGTATGGACTTGTCTTAAACTGCATCACTGGTGTAACAGCCTAACATGGTGCAGCAGGAAAACTATTTGTAGGGGACCTTTTTCACTGCTGCACCACTAAAACTGTCATTAGTTTTTGGAAATTTTTAGAAAGTTACAGCAGAAGTGTAAGTGTAAAATATCAGACATGTTCAGAGCTGCTGCAGTCTGCAGATGCTTCTACCCATTGCGTGAAATCCTGACTGTGTACTTTGTAATTTGGAACCGAATGGGACCTGGCCACGTTCCCCCACTTGGATGGCGAGCAACCACTAGGCCTCAGGCCTGAAGAACCCAGAACCTACAAACCCAGACAAACTGAATCATCTTGAGTGCGGTAGGAGGTGCTACGTCCTGCCTTCCCCCCCACACATAAATTTACAGATATTCCCTTACAGATGTCTGAACTTTCTTTTCTAAACACAAATCTTTTCTTTAAGTTGGTGACACTATTAATTAATCTTCAACAGTAAAGGGAACTCAAAAACCTGTTTTTCCTTAGTCAATAACAGCACACAGTCTCCCGATCTCTTTGCTATACATCTTCCCTCAAACGATCTTTGTAATTCTATTATGTCTTTTTTTAAAACCAAAATACACAAGATCCACAATGAAATAACTTTCAATGCAAGCAAATGTACTTTTACTACTGATCCCTACATTCTTCCTCTCTCCCCATTTCCTCAATTTACTCTTCCCTCAGCTACTGAAATTTCCTCCCTGGTTCATAAATCCAAACTCTCAAACGGTACATTAGACCCTCTGCCAACTTCCCTGGTTAAAGCCTGTCTTCCTTCTCTCATCTCTCTAATAACATCTATCCTACATTGCTCTCTGACTTCTGGCATTGTACCTTCTTTATTCAAAACTGCACAAATAACTCTGATTATCAAAAAACCCGGTGCAGACCCAACTGATTTTAATAATCTGTGCCCAATATTCAATTTCTCATTTCTTTAAAAAATATTGGAAAAAATGGTTTCTTCCTAACTCCACGCTCACCTCACTAACAATAAATTATATGAACAATTTCAATCTGGTTTCAGACCCCACCACAGTACGGAAACGTCCTTAATCAAAATCACAAACAATCTTCTACTTGCTGCTGATTCTGGACTTTTAGCATTTCTCATTTTACTGGACTTAAGTGCAGCTTTTGACACAGTCTCTCATTCAACACTCATTGACAGACTTATTTCTATTGGCATTTCACACACTCCCCTCCACTGGTTCATTTCATATCTCTCTAGTCGCTCTCAGTTCATCCAACTTGGTTCTTACTCCTCCCTACATTCTCCTGTTTCTTCAGGTGTTCCCCATGGATCAGTTCTCAGCCCCATTTTATTTATAATTTACCTCCTTCCACTTGTTCAGATATTCAGAAAATATAACAGACACTTTCACTGTTATGCGGATGACACCCAGCTCTATATCTCCTCCAAACCATCCAACACTCTCCCCCCTTCTGCCCTTACCCCTGTCTTGAGGAAATCCAATACTGGTTTTCCTCCAATTTTCTCAAACTGAACAGTAATAAAACCAAAGTCCTCTTACTTGGCACCAAATCCACATTAAACAAAATTAACAGTTTCACAATCACTCTTGATATCTCCTCCATCTCTCCCTCCCCTCAGGTAAAGAGCTTGGGTGTCATCCTAGATAACACTCTCTCATTCCAGTCACACATCAACAGTATTGCACGCACTACCTACGTCCACCTCAGAAACATAAACCGCATCCGTGCCTCACTCAGCCCTCACACAGCCGGAATTCTTGTCAACAGTCTGGTCACATCACGTCTGGACTACTGCAATTCCCTGATATATGGTCTCCCCAAAAAAACAATCTATAAACTGCAACTCCTCCAAAAGCTTAATTATTGTGTTCAAAGTCCATTATTAGCATCTGCAACACATATGCTCCACTGGTATTAATGGGTACAAAGAGTGTACCATGAAAATATGCCCCACACGTTCCAGCAGCCTGAACCGCTAATATAAGGCAGGATGGATGCTTTAATGCTAAACCCACTTCTGACCTGACCATCTGACTGAATGTAGACCAGACGTTCCTCCATCTTCTGTTGTCCAGTTTTGTTAAGTGTGGACTCAGTTTTCTATTCTTAGCTGACACAGTGACACTCAGTGTGGTTTTCAGCTGCTGCAGCCCATCTGCTTCGAGGATGGACGTGTTAAACATTCAGCGATGGTATTCTGCATAGCTTGGTTGTAACCAGTGCTTACTGTTCCCTTTTTATCATCTGCAACCAGTTTGTCCATTCTGTTATGTCCTCTGTCTTTTCATCCAGACAACTGCTTACTAGATATCTTCATTTTTGTAACTACTCTCTGTGACAATCGCAGTAAATCAGCAGTTTCTGAAACACTCCGATAAACAAACATGTCACATTCAAAGTCACTTAAACCATCTTTTTTATTCTGATTCATACAAAAATTAGACTTAAATCCTTTTAAAAGCCTCTAAATTCCACCTTGTATTGATTTCTTTCACCTCACACAGTTTTATTTATCTTCTTCTCTCCCATATTTACAGCCATACTCAGGTAAAAAGCATATCCCACAGCATTTCAGAGGGTAAACGGTTGTACCTTTCATACGTTCTACAAGTCTTACACACACTATAAAATGCTTTGTTATTCGCCTATTCACTGCTCAGTCTCAATATTTTTGTCATGTTAGTTTTGAAAGCAGCTGTAAAATCCAGGAAAACATCCATTATATTAAGTCAAGGTTATTGTATATAAATCATGGTCTTTTTCCTTCTCTAGCATGTAATACTAAAAGCTTACACATCTATATTACAGAGTATTACTACAAATTGCTCAAGTCACCTATAGATGTGTGTGTAACAAACTGCTACTGAGAATCAGAACAAAATGGTAAATGCAAATAAAATCACAACATTTAAACAAGTCATGTGGCAAAACCACATACTACAATTGAGTAGAAAACACCTATATGAGCACTAATAAATCCCAACTGGTTTACTGGTGGAAGTGGGAAGTGATGGGAGAAAGCTGAGACAGGACTGAATGGGTGAAAACATGGTTAATCCATTCATGCTGAATCATAGTGACTGGCATCAACTTGTTGCATCATTTGAGGAAAAAATTTCCAGACAAATGATACATCCCACACAAAAGCTGCATGACGATGCAAAGTTTGTTGATGCCGTTTCTGAAAACGTATTTGCTTTGTCTAAAAGAATCTTAATGAAAAGCAAAACTAAATTAAAGAGGAAGATGGAAATCAGAACAACATTGTTCACAATGGATTGCATCTCCAGATACAAACTTCTATACAGATGATACTTTTATTTCCACATCAGATCAGGCTCAGTGTTTGGTGGTAAACACAGTCACTGATTAACATACTTTAAATTAGTTTTCATTGCTAACAAAAGGAAATATTGCTTCTCAAACATGGTAAACCAAATACAGTAATATCTCGAGATCGAAGTTTCACTAGTCCGTTGCTCGTTTCGCAAAACAATTTTCCCCGTTTAAGTGAATTGAAATCCCTTTAATCTGTTCCAGCTCACCAAAAGTGCATTATTTCCCTTGCAGATCAGACAACTTGAACTAAAGGAAGATGCGGAGGAGTTAGGAGGAATTATGTCTCGTACGTATACTTTCACTTTCGCTCATTTACTCGCTACTGTACACTCTTAATGCTACTTTACGCTTAAAGCGAGCTACACAAACAGTAACTGAGTGAGACGCGGGAAGCTGAGGCGGGAAACAGAGCACACGTTCTTATGGATCTTTGTTGTTTTGGTCAGCTTGGATGCTCGTATCTCTAAATTTATTCGCATCTCAAGGCATAAATTTGGTCAAATCACAGTCAAGACACATGTATCTGGAGGTATCACTGTACATAAAAAATACACAAACAACAACTTTTCAGTCTGTTAGCTCGTTTCTAATCACTAATACGATGACTGCTTGGTGCAAGAGCGTTGGTAGCTTGCAGGAACACAACTTTAATGCACATTTATCATTTGTAAAGCAGTACTGCTGCACTGTGACACATTTCAACGACAGATTTTCACCCAAAAGAAATCTGTCAAGTGAATTCTGCTCATTTTATTACTTTGTTCAAAACTTTTCCTTTTATTGCATTGCAGCATTGTTAAATTCAAGTTTTCAGTCCAGCTTCAGGGATATTTTAAAGCAGCTTTTAGTGTTGGAAAAAACTAAGTCTGAACAAAAAGCTTCTCTGTAGAAATTAAACCAAGTTGAAAAATCACAAGAAGGAGCACCAATTTGTGCAATGAAATCAGCCTGGTTTGTGCAGAAAGGCAGCAGTGACAAGGCCTGCGGTGTTTTTAGGCTTGCTTTGTTATCACAAATGCAAACACAGCACTGCACCCATAATTCTTTAAAAAAGCCTAAATATACTTTAAATTTTTTTTGTTGCCATGCTTTTACCTGTAATGTCAGGTTTCTGTGGCATGAAGAACTGATAGAAGGTGGGCTCCGACAGACCCTTGACATTGCGCGCTGTGATTTCCACTTCATATCTGGTGTTCCACTGCAGCGGCTGCAGCATCGCAAAGTCGTTGGCTCCTGGAACCAGCTTGGTCATCCATTGCTCCTCTTTATCCTGCAGGAAAGAAAAAGAAAGAGGAGAAGGGAATGAGGAGGTGTTTTACTTGTTTACCCTTTTTGCTTTTAATCTGTGTATTTAGAGTCACAGGTGTGAAACGGTTCGCATATGTACAAAGAACAGGTTTTATTTGGTTCACTTGCTTTGTGTAATTCTTTTCTCTTCCAGCCTTTCATACATCATCTCCCCCTCTTTTACCTTTCTTCCTTCAGTCAGCCGCAAACAAAGGATTGGAAAGCCAAGTTGAACACTGAAAGCAGGCCAAACACAGTGTGCTCACCACTTATGCCGCCTTGGCAACGTTTTCAATGACAGTTAGGGGAACAGTGAAAACGTTTCATAGAAAATCAAGGTCTGGATTGTCTGATACGCGAGTGCGGTGTGTGTATGCACAAGCGACTCCAGTCTGCAGGTTCAACTGTGGGTCCCTGATGCCAGGCGATGGCCAAAGATTACTGGGCTGTAAAACATCCGTTTTTCTTCTGCACTGTCATCCAGCTCGTCCTCTGCAAACATCTTATCCTGTCTGTAGCTGCATCCCTCCATTTGCACGTGTGGTTTTAAATCACTTCCACTTTCTCTACAAGACAGCAAAATATGTACTTGGACACATTTGAGCCGAGGGAGATGCCGGATGGGATCTCTGAGTAACTCAAACCCACTGAGTGCCATTTCAATCCAAGCTGCTTTTCAGACACAAAACCAACAGACTACCTTAAAAAGGGTTAAATGAATTAATTCTATGAGTTTGTTTGAGCTTTCATTAAAACTGTAAGCAAAACAGGGAGTGAAAAACAGATCCGCTTGCACAACATGATTCATTTTGCCACCAACGCACCAACAATTCAGTTGTCAGCAACAAATCAATCTAGTGAGTCATGCCTGCTCCACTGGGAGGAAAAAGCATTCCCAGTGTTACAAGCTGTGCTGCGATTGTGTCGAACACAAAGAAAAATCTCTCAGTTTGAGTTATTTTCTCATGTGAGACGAAATGAAGTGCAGGAGGTTGTTAAAAAAAAGGAGAAAGAAAAGCTTCCAGAAAGTGAATGTTGTCATTTTGGCCATTTAGTGAATGTCGTATTGGTTTTATATCAGCTCTAATAACTGTGAAAATAATATTAAAAAAAGCAAATATGAATTTAAAACATCTCTTCCTGTCAGTCTTTCAGGCAAGAAGCCCTTAATAAGAGCTTTTCATTAAAAATCTATATATAAACTGTGTTTTAATATTTAAATTATTTTTAGAGAAAGTGATGTTAACCCCAAAATAGTGATAAATAAATAAATATATATTTAAATGCAGAAAAATTCCATTCAAAAACACACATAAAATCGTGAAACTGCTGTCGGTGTGTAATTTACTCTGATGTGAACGGTACACCTGCTGCATTTAGAGTTTTTCAGACCGCTTTGAGGAGAAGTGCCAATCAACACATGAAAAGCTTCTCTGGTGATATTGGACATATTGGAGACTTCTCTCTCTGGTGCCAGTTCAGCATCCATCTTGCATCCTGTCTCTTCTCTGAGTTCTCCAGCCAGTAAAAGTGAGATGTTGACTTTTTTCTTGTCTATTGTTCTGTCTGAATCAGGAATAGTGAATGTTGATAATGTGTTGAGATCCAGCAGCGCCGTGAAACAAAAAGGTGTCACACGTCTCTCTAGGCCGGAACATTAAGTTGTAAAACTCCTTTCTGCAGGGAAATGACTGCTCAGGTAATGTCATAATAAATGTCAGAACTAGTCTATAAGGTTGCAAATACAAGTAGTTTTGGCTTAAAAATGTTCAATTTGCATGTAGACTTAAATGGATTTCATACGGATGGCTTGTTCATTTTGTTTGTTTTTAAATCTTTAAATTGTTTTGTCCGTTTAACTCTTGGAGCTACTGGCATTTCTCCACATGGCCACTGAGGTAAGCTCTAATGTGCGAAGACATATCCTGTGTACGCATCAGTGTCTGACATGTTATACGTTTGATTTACTTTTTTACTTTTAGCTGTTGTAACTATGTTCAGCATTTTGCTCAGTGGTTGCTGTTTTTTAAGCGCCTTATTGAAAAAAAAGGGTTTTTTTTCCAGGCTGTATTTTCAACACTTCTCTTAAGCACTAGTCTTAGCGCAGTCTTCAGCCCCAAGCTCATGATTCCTCCTAAAAAACAAATCTCAAACATCTCATCATTCTTTATCAGCAGCTCGTGTTTCACAGATGCATACAGTTACCATAAAATCCATTTCCACTCAGTCACATTTATAAGTGAAACTGAAAGATTTTAATCAGTTTTTAGCAATGAAAACACAAAACAACAAAAAATTCTTCTAGGAAGGCTTAGTTATTTCATGTTCAGCAGTCTGTCAGAAAGTGCTTTTATAAACAAGGCCGATGCCGTCAGAAACGGCAGCCTCGAACGCCCCCAATTCTCAAATAGACACAATAACATCATAATAAGGACGCACATGTTCAGTCACAAAGCTCCACATGGTGAACCAACCCGGTATGATGCCAGGACCGGATGCATTCTGAGGTCATTACCTTTTATTTTAACTTGATTTAAGGTCATTTAGACAAATGTTCCAGAGATGTAGCCAAAAACCAGAAGAGAGCGCCACCTCGTGGGGAAACCATAATGCAGGACGTCTAAAACTCACATGTAGGATATCCGGCAGCGTGATGAAACCATTATATTTATTATGTAATGGTTTATTTATTAATTTATTATTTCCACGACACTGCGTTCAGGTAAATAATAAACTGCTGAGTCATCGAGGTTTGATGTAGATGGATTTAAATGATTTCATGAATAAAATACTCACCGTCTTGTACTTGACTATGTACTCCACGATAGGCATCCCTCCGTCATCCTGCTTGACCAGCCCCAGTCGGTAGGCCTTACCCATTCCTCTCTGGCCGTGGACTGCCGGAGGACTCGGCTCTCCTGAAACACACACACGGTAATAACCTTTAACAACATGTGTGTGTTTTTATTTTAGGAAACAGTGTGGCTGTGTTCGCTAGGGAAGGGAACAGGTGACAATGTGAGATATGAGATAAGGATCCAGTACAAGACGAGATTTTAGGCTGAATTAAGTTTATATTACAAGGTAACAGCCTGATCATAATTAATGAGGCTTTAATTATTCACCGTATTTTTAATGTTGAGTCTCCATTTTTACGTTTTATTCTGCAGCTGCACGGCGCTGCTTTACGTAGAGGACATAAAATTGACAGAATCTATTCCAAGCTTCCATAATCTAAATGCATATCAGTGAAACCGCAGAAAGTTGCAACCATCTCAGAAATAAATATGCCAGGATTGTGCCGGATGGCAAACAGGCCTCATTTCACAGCCGTGCTGATGCTTTGAACATATTTTAGAAACTTTTTCCTTCACATTTACATCTATTAAATGACAACTGGAACATTTTCTATACATTTTACTGATTGATACTGTTTTACATGTTTGCACACAAAGACTTCCCACAACAAACAGTTATCAGATGGGATCTGACAGTAACTGTTCAAGGCTACAAAACCGTCATTAAACGCAACTGAAACCATGATAACTTGAATTTATTGGCCTTGTTATGGAAAACTTACGGATAGGTAGAGTCTGGAAGGTCTCCGTGTGGCTGAACTCTCCCTGACCCTTTCCGTTGACAGCTGCCACTCGAACCTCGTAGGTGGTGTTGGGCTCCAGTCCCGTAAGCACCACGGTGGCTGCAGACAAATGGTACCAGAATACATATCAGCTGATCATGTTTGTCCTTCATGCTTCCTCCCTCCAAACAAAAGCAAGGTGTGTTCTCTGGGAATGTTCATCTCGTGCTGTTTTTCCAGGTGTTTCATAGACACGTGTGTAAAAAACAAGATTTTAAAATCTTGTGGAAACTGGAAGAAACTGTCACAGACGGCGATTAAAAGTGTTTCTACTGAAATACATCTGTGTCCATGCAAAAGGCAACTAGGTGGATAATTAATTGACAGATTTACCTCAAATGAAATAAAATGCCATGTTTGTTTACATTAAAAAAGGTTCCTGAAACAACTACAACGCAAAATACTACAAAAAACATTATCAGCAGGACTCAAAATAACTTCAATCAGAGAAAAAACAAGCAGAATATGTTTGAAAAGAGCTTCAAAAGCGTCGAAAACAAATGCAGATGCAGCCACTTGACACTGCAAAAGGGCTGAAATAAAAAACCCAACAAACAAAACAGGAACAAATCAAAGCAACTAAAAAGCTACAAGGAGGCTGATTCAGAGGCCTGCAGCAAACTTTGGAATTATTTTCTAAAAATGAATGTGGGTGCAAAATGAGCCCCATTTTCCACATAAGCAGGAATCCTGAAAGAAAGTCCTGGATCCAAGCGGTGATCAGGATCATCCTTAAAGTCTGCTCACTTCTTCTTTATTCCATTTATAACATTTCCTGAACCTTTTCAGACGGACCAAAATGACCTCCAGCCAGGTCAACAGGTGTCGACACAACTACAAAGAGACTAAAAACAAGCAGAAAAGCTTTTAAAATGCCCCAAAAAGACTAAAAAAAAGAATGAAACTAAGTTTCCAACCAGTTTCCAGCACATTTCAGAGCCAAACAGAAAGGACTGGAAAGCGAGCGACATGTTTCCAGCAGCAGGTCATGCTAGGTGGGAAGAGCAAACAAACATCTAGAATAAGACTGAAAACAGATAAAACAATACGTTTCCAGTTGCTTTTCCTTCTTGCTGCAGCACTAAAAGATACTAAATAATACGAGACAATTTACTGCATTAAAAACACGAAACAGATTAAAAATCTCCTGGAATCAGTTGATCATTTGGAATCCTGACACAAAGCTAACCGTCTCGTGTTTTGCATTCGTGCTGCAGTTTACTTGCTAATAGAAGAATGCATGAAGTCTCATTATCAGATTCTCCAGTCACCCGATCCTACGTGCACACCCGTCAATATTCCTCAAAGCCTGCAGAGACTCGGCAGCGTAATGAGCGTGAGTGGAAATTCTCTCGCAGTGCTTTGGTCCTGGAATTGAAAACAAATTCTGCTATTTGCGGCGGTGTGCGGAGCTCATGCAAGGCCACAAGCAGATATTTCAATTTGTGCAAAGTCAGTCAGATGAAACGAGCTCTTGCATTTCATTATAATGGAGACTTTGTAGTGTTGGGACGTCTGCAGAGGAGGTTGAACTAGATCCACCGACTATATGTGATGTTGCTTCATGCCTCAGGCTCATTAGTTTTATATTTTAGTCCGTATTGTAAAGAAACAACATTTATCCAAATTAAATCCACAATTAATCTTCAATTACTCAGCTCTGCCACTTTTTCCCTCTCTGTGCTGCATATTTACGGTTAAAGTCCTGCTTCCTGTTTAGTATTCACCTCACTGCATCTTCATACTGTAATTGACTCTGAAATGAGGGATATTAGTGATAAGCCCCTTCAGGTTTGTCGGACCTGCTTATCACCCGACCATTCGTCCTCTGGCTTCCATTTTCCGACCATCCATCCTTCACCTCGTGGTGTACTTTCCACCAACAGGCTCAGGAATCAATTTGCAGTCGTAAAGCATAAGAAGAGGACGAGTGCTTCGCTTTCTGCTCAGACAGGTCCTGGCACTCTCCCCACGAGGCGTTCGAGTCCATCAGGAGCAAACAAACATCTCAGGGCCAAAGCTTTGAAGGGTCGCATGACAGATCATGCAATTAGGCCTCTACTGATGCTCGATTGGTGCTAGTTGACGTGTTGGGTCAACAGATGGAGATATTAGTTAAAGCCAGACAGGAAGTTCTTCTGACATGTTGGGTGCAATCTCCTAGTACAAGAACTGCAGCATAGACACTTAAAAACTGCAAGAAAGATGAAATATTCTTACTTCCTAAAAGGTAAATGGAACTAAATCTAATAATAATTACATTTATTTATGCTTTAATGTTAAATAACAGTAATTAGCTAAAATAAGCAGCAATAATGCGCCATTTTCTTAATACAGATAATAAGTTTTGGAACTGAACGGCAAGAGTGCTGATGGTAAAACAAGATCTACGCCGTCATAAGTGACAGCTAGGGGTATATCCCTAAACACCCCAATCCTCAAACAGACACAATACAATACTATAAAGACGCACATGTTCAGTCACAAAGCTCCACCTGGTGTAGAAACTTTGAACAAGCCGGTATGACGTCAGGACAGGATGCATCCTGAGGTCATGACCTTTTATTTGCACTTCATTTGAGGTCAGTGAGACAAATAGTTCCAGAGATATAGACAACAATCTGATTTTTCATGCTTAAAGCGCCACCTGGAGGGGAAACCAAGAATCCCAAAATCGTGAAATTCATACAGATCTTCTCCTTAGTAACCTAAACATGTAAAATTTAGTATCAAAATCCAGTTGTATAAATTGTTCGAGTTGTCACAAAAGATATTCTGCGGTGGTGGACGCGCCGACGCTTGATGCAAAAGCATAATATTCCCGACAATCCATGTTTGGAAACATAATAAGGATGTAACTGCTTTTGTTTTTCCATTGCAGGAAAATCACGACATATGATCTATAATCTCTGTCAGGGAGCATGGTGGTTTCACTGCTTTCTGACGCAGTTTTCACACTTCCTGCTCATTCCGTATCCCATGATTGATCCAAATACCTGTGTTTGCCTTTTGATGTTCACTAACAAATCACCAACTTTCCACATTGTACTGATTTGTTTTGTCAAATACTTTAAGATAAACTAACACATTTCAGACAGCACAATGGATCATACATTTTTTTGCTCTTCTGGGTTTTCTGCATGCTTAGCAAGCAGCTTGGAGGTGCGTTACCACCACCTAGTGGACTGGAGTGTGCGCACAGATACACGCCTCACCTTGTAAATGGAGTCCCTGAAAAGTTTCTAATTTACCCAGAACTCATCGAGCGTAACGTTCTCTGTTCTCTTGTAATTTAAATTGGATAAAAGTCTCTTTTCATGGTCAAAATACAACCCAAGCTTCACACTCACTCTGGACACTGTGTGACTTGACGTCCCTCCAGTCCTGCGAGCCCACCTCCTTGTACTGGACCAGGTAGTAGCTGATGGGAACGCCGCCATGTGAGTCCGGTTTCATAAACGTGACGGTGGCCAAGCGCTGGGAGACCGCAGACAGACGAACCGAGTATGGGTTCGACGGTACGTCTAAAGCAAAGACAGGGATAAAAGTGCATCATTATTTATACATTTCCCACATTCAAGTTTCATATATGCATAACTTACAGGCTTAATAATCAGGATGTAAATGTGTGAAACATCAGCTTTACGGAATAATTGTTCATCTATTGTTGTGTCATATTTTCAAACCTCACTTTAGGCTATAAATGATAAAATGGAGTAAATAATAAAATCTCCTTAACTGTCCTAATAAAGACATGTTGCATGTTGACATTAGTAAACATTGAGTTTCTGTAATGACAGCAGGTTCAGGCTGTTCGGCGTGTGCATGACTTTCCTGTCGGAGCCGGACATATATCCCATCTCCACCTCCTAAAGCAGCAGATTGTTGGAGAAACACTGCGGTTTCAGAACCGGATGTTTGTTTTACTCTCTACATAAAAAAATCCCTTTAAATTCTTCTGTCGCTTCTCATGCAGCTACTAATGTTTAATACGGATCCATCTAATAACCTGCAAGGCATCAAAAGCAAAAATGTGACCTTCATGAAGGCACAGGCAGAAAAGTCAGGAGACCAATTAGGATTTGTCCTTTAGGACTCATTCCCTGCTGTTTAATCCATAGCAAATGGGTTATTTCAGTAGAAACTAAAATGATGGAAAGATAAACAGAACAACTTAATGAGTCATGCACCAAAATGGCTAAATTACTGCCATGAATACACACATTTATACACTCCACACACATCTCTTCCAACCAGCACTGGGAACAGTAATAACTGAGTTCAGGTTGCTGCATTATTAACTAAACACAATTAATTCTGCAGATTGTACTCACTGTGCCATCCACCTATTAATCATCATCATCTCTATGATTTAGCTAAAGGAAGACCTTCAGAAAAATAACTATGAATAGAAAGTTAAGTAAGGTGCAAACATACGTATAACATGAATGACATGCAATCAATTTGAAACCTATACATATATATAAAAACAAAGTCTAGGACTGCATATGTCTTTGTGCCTCAGACTGCAGTTCTATGCAGTGTTGGGATGTTGACAACAAAGATTTCACAAGAGACAAACCAATTCTGGAGTGTAAAGCTGTCCTGTGATGTTATGGCGAACAGTAAAAGATATATGCAGGATTAATAGCACCATATGCTGCCATTAAAATGGCCTCTTCTTTTTATTTAGGTTTTATTTATAGCAGTGATTTTATGAAAAATTCTGCACATATTGCAGTAGCTTGGCTCCAAACTGAACGTCTCAGTTTTAAGCTGATGTGTCTGCCACCCTCAGCTATCACCTAATGAACATAAAATACAGCAAAATGTTCAGAAAAACATCTCATTTCCAACAAAGATGGAGGTCCCAGAGCTTACAGAGAGGTGATGAGTCACTGATAGGCGTGAGTCCATGTTTTTGCATCTGTGCTGAATGAAAAGAACCTACATTGTTTTCAGGAAGACTGCATGTAAGGTCAGCTTTTCCTCGCTAACTTTTTCCTCAGCCAGCGCAATTCAATCTGCACTAAAGATAATTGGACTGCCCCGTTGTGTATTAGAACACGCTACAGTAAATTAGGGGGTACTTTGGTAAATAGTGAGGGCTATGGTAAGTCAGCCAGCACTATTTGAGATTAGGCCATGCTGAATACGGGTTGCGAGTTGTAGTGGAATTTATCTTTCTGAGAATTGCAAATAAGGCTTTTAGCATTAATGGAGGGGTATAGGGTTACAAAGCAGCTCCAAGTTGCTGCTAGGGGAAGGTGGGCTTCCTGACTCCACACATTCTGGACTTGAAATTAGGTCACAAATCTCATTAGCTCATGAAAAAGACTTGGCGTGCGGTAGACTCACCTGCCTGGGCCAAAATAAACTCCTGGTATCGAACTCCGATGTTGTTCCGGGCGGTGCAGTTATAGCGGCCAAAGTCTCTGTCAGACATCGGAGTCACCTGAGAATAAACAAACACGTTCATAAAACTGTGTCCATTCAAATACTTTTTGGTTTGAATCAATAAATTGAAATTTTTTGGAATGAATTATTAAACATTATGTGTGATTGTGAAGTTGATTTTAAGCACAAACTTATGTCTTGTTCATATATCATACACTTAGACCTCCATGGATCGATAATCATGGGAAACCTGCCGTCTTTGTGGTCAGCTGTACATGTGTGCTTGGCTACACTATTAAAACTACACTATTAAAACAAGTTGGTTATATCTATTTAAATAAGGGGCAAAACAAAGAAGTACATGATAAATTTACATACTGTAAAATAAAATCACACAGATTTCATATAAATATTTAAAAAATGTAAAAGAAAACATAAGGTGAATGGATTTTCAAATGATAATTTTACTTAAATGTAATTATGGAAAAATTTATTGTGGGACTCAATTTTAAAAAAAAAATCTAATTGCAGACTTTTTACCCACAAACCCCCCACACAGGAGTACGTTGGGGTCGAGTTATATCTATTTTAAACCAACACCTATTTATAACAAAGGAGAGAAAGAGGGCTAATTCAGTTTATATAACTTAGTACTAAGAGAAATATGTGATTCTCAGAATTATTGCATCCTCACGGCAACAAAAATATCACATGTAATATGTTTACTTTGCACTACACTACATTTACAGTAATGCATTTCTAAACAACTATTATTTATTCAAACATACTCGGAGGTAGGAGGGGTGTATGGTGGGATGACACAACGGACTAGCACGTAATAAAAGAAGAAGAAGAACTTAGTTTTCTTCTGCATTTGGGTAGGTTGGAGAAAAGTTACATATATTATTACCTCCACCAAGGTGATTATGTGTTTGCTGGCATTTAACAGTTTGTCTGTCTGTGTACAAAAAGGACAGATTCTCATGAAATTTTCAGGATATACCCAGAATGGGAAGATGAAGAAGTGATTACATTTTGGAGGTGATCCGGATCACCGATCCAGGAATGTCTTGAAGGATTCTTTAACATTGTGAGACAGCCACTCATGTTATTGCAGCTGACGCCTCCTACAGGCTGTTTCTGTTTCATGTTTTTCACTCCGACAAAGATTATGTGTGACTAACTAATATTTTTGGATGTGAGTCACAGTATGAGGGGGATTGTGAGCTTGGCGAAGGTTTCTGCTCTCAGAGTGCTTTTCTAGTTACATTATTTCATCATTTTAAGATCAATGTTTGTAGGAATTTGCTGGTAAACTGATGTAATGGGGGGGAAATTTACATACCTCCAGCACAGATTTGCTCCCTACAATGTGTATCTGCATGTTGGGGGTTCCCTCTGAGATGGTGAAGCGCTCTCTCCTCCACAGCATGGTGGCAGGCGGGTTGGACATCACGTCGCAGCTTATGTTGACCGGATTCCCCTCCCATGAGTAATAAATGGTATGATTGGTCAGGAATTTTGGGATATCTGTAGCATAAAAAAGAGTAACAGCTGTTTAAGACTTTTTGCTGCTATTTCCCAAATCAAAGATGGAGTCATGTTGGATGATGAAAGATATAAAAAACCATTTACTGAAGCTTAACCTAGAAATTCTGTAAATTGAGACGTGATAATCGCTGCACTGAGAATTCCCACTTTCCCTCTGCAATGCTAAAAGGAAAAACTTAAATATAATTGAACCGTTTTATGTTGCTGAGAGAAATAAGAATAAAAGATGGAAACAGCGGCTCGTTCGCCCAGCAAATAGAGAGAGCAGCAATGACTGATCTCAGCAGCGAGCTGTTGTTCGGATGTTTCTCGGCCCAGTCAGCCCAGCTCAGTGGGAGCAGCATTATGGTTGTTTTATGCTCACTTGCAGGATTCCATTAAAGAGATTGATGCCTGGCGCTCCGTCACAGCCGAGGACGTGCTATCCCCCTGCAGCCTGCAGTGACTTAGTAAATGAGTTCATTAGTTTGGCGGCAGCGGCTGGCTCGGCCCGCCACACTCAGACTTGCAGCTCGAGCATCTCTGCAGAGTGGGAGTAGAGACTGAAAGCAAGCTGTCAGCCGAAGCTCCGGAAAAAACAAGTTTGCAGCAAAGCGACAGCATCTTCGCGGCTGGAGACCGCATGTGTGTTGTTCTCCAACAAGATGCTATCAAACTTTTTCTGAAATGTCAACCTTTCCAGAAATATGCAAAAGAAATTTGGAGCCATAAACCTAAAAGTCTCCTCAGCCTCAGGAGAGAAAATAGCATTTCAGAAAAGCAGAAGTCAGATTTGTCTCGCTTGTTCACTCCTCTCGGTTCTCTCATTGTTCTTGTGAACTTCGAGGACAGATTGGTGCCATGAAAGCTCCGCTGCAGTCATGCAGTTAAGCCAATAAAGCCGCTCTCGTAATGAGCCTAATCATTCTACGGCCAAAATGAAGATCTTTGCTTCAGAGCTCATTAAGCAGGGAAGAGCCCGCCCCGAATAACCCCAAACAAACAGCGCTGAGGAATGGGTGCCCTTATCGGGAAATAGGGGGGCTGTCAGTTGGGGGAAAAGGAAGTGGATGCATGGCATCCTCTCTCTAATTAACCCTTCTGGAGGCAGTGCTGCTGAGTTCTCTATAAAGTAATATTCTGCAGAAGGAAAAAACAGCTGCAGGATGAACTTTCGAACTCTGTGCAGATGACAAGGAGTTCACACATTTTCAACTTGGTTGTTTTCTTTGGTTGTGTAATGTGTTCATGTAGCGACCCAATGTTAAAAAAATGATCCTTGGATCAGAGAAAAGATTCCTGAATTGATCCACTTGGAACAGATTAACATATTAAAAAGGAGAAGTACAAATAGTGACAAAATTACCACAAAAAGGAGCAAAATAAATACCAACGAAGATATAAATTATCATGATTTACAAATTTACTAAACAGATCATTACAACCATTGAAAAAATGCCTAAAAATAAAAAAAATATTATCTCATAAATGCACAAACTGATAACAAGTAAATATATCTGTATTACAACATGACCAGAAATCACATAATGAACATAAAACTGAAAAGATTGAGGGGAAAAAATCTAGCAAGAAGACATAAAAGCCTAAAAAGTTGAACAATAATTAAAAAAAAGCCTTGTTAACATGGAAATTAAATGCAAAACAACCACTTGATTAAAAGTAGAGTAAAAATAAAAATAATCTATTACAAAACCTCTGCAAAGACAAAAAACACCAAAACACTCCTCACACATCTGCCTCATTTGTATTTGTACACGTGGGAGTGGAACCAGTCTACGCCCAGGAGCCTGTTGTCTAATAATCCATCTGTGCATTGGTTGCCTGATTAGACCTCTGCTGTGGACACTTTCAGCTGTCTAATTAACAGCTTCTTCATTACGGAAAACACCTGCTGAGACCATCGCATGATGCAAATACTTACACTCAATATCCAGAAACATGCTCTTCTGATGACCTCCTATCCTGCTCTGCGCCTCGCAGTCGAAGCGACCCAGGTCGGTGAGCCTCACCCCGCTGATGGTCAACACGGACTTACCGTGATGGCCACGGACCTCAAAGCGGCCGTCCCGACTCTGAAACACAAACCCAGCTTCGTATAAACATAATGATACATTTCAGTCTGAGGAATCGTCATTTCTGAGTGAAGCAAACGCTTTGCAACAGGAAAAAGGTTTCCGCCAACTTTGATGCCAGCAAAGAGTTGTTCTGACTTTGCTCTTGCAAATGAGTGACAGCTCCTTGATCAATTTTGACCCCCTTGCAGGCAACTGTCACTTGTCACACAGTGTCAGAGTTAATGCAATAAACTGTTGATATATTACAAGGTCATTACATCTGTATGAAGACAGATGGTATCACTTTGAAGCTTCGGGTCAATTACAGCAGACAAGGCTATCATTCCAGTAATCGACAGCGCCCCGTAATGAGAAAAAACACCCCAGGAGCATCCCTGTTGCAGACATGATTTGGCTGTAACCTGCAAACTGTTACCATCAGATAACCTCCGTGACCTCCATGAAACTACTTTTTAAGCTGTGCTGCCTTTCGTCTCCGAGTCGTTTTAAAAGAAAAGTGAATAACTGCAGCAGGACAGGATCTTTTGCAGATTCTGCAGGAAAAACTGCTACAAAGAATGCTATCAGCTAGCACGGATTTTAGCTAATCTCTCAAACTATCGGGAGCCTTTTCATTTTTATTCATTCTGATTCAATATTACCATGAAGTTAAAGCAGATGAGAACCATAATAATAGTCTCTATTGATTCTATTTTATATAAAAATGCCAGAAAGGACACAAAGACAGTAATGCTGAAATGTTAGATCAGAGTTATTTTGACACATGTAACCAGAATCTAGGACACTTAAAACATCTGTTAATCCATCATAAAAAAGTAAAATTACTGCAACTTTACAAAAAAAGTAATTGAGGAAGGTCCAAGTCCGCTCAGCTCAAGGCCTGAAAAATCATCTAGAAGTTTATTCATATTATCTCGCAGCCAAATCAGATTCTTGGAAATGCTTCAGCGATTATTTTGAAGCTGTTAAAAAACGTAATAAAGATATTGTTGGGTGCATTTTTACAATTGATCCAATAAAGAAAAACCTATAGAAATGATAATGGTCACATGACTGGATCCCAGTTCTTCTTCTGTGGAAACAAGCACACTGCATGCATCTGTATCTCCCCGTTTGGGATATTTGCATATTGGAATATTTGTATTCATGTGCACACTTTGCACACTTTCTCCATAGATGTGTTCTATAAATCAATGCACATCCAGTCCCATCTAAAGGCCTTCTGTCATCCTCTTCATTCTCTACTAACCCACATCATGTGTCTTTGGTGAACTTCCCTCCCTCTGCAGACTGCTTGGAACGGCTCATCCTTCATCTTATTATCAAAGTGTGATCAGCTCATGAGGTGAAGCGCTGTTTAAAGGCTCTGCTCTGCTGTCCTCCTGCTGCTTCTGCAGCCTTTGCTTGTTTGCCTCCTGAGCTGAGGTCAAAGGGATTTGGGAGAGTGTGTGTTGAATGGGAATGCTGAAGATGAGGGGATGAGTCAGAGAAGGGAGAGAGAGGAAACCTTCTTCTGAATCAGGAAATTACTCGCTAACCCCTCCGCCTCTACACCCCCCCTCTGCCAACTGACAGGGTCTGTGTCTGGAGACAAACTCGAGGCCTGTTTGATATGCTGCTCAGTAAAAAGTCGTGGCATGCAGCCAGATGTGAACACAACAGTGACATGCATGCCAATGAACAGCAGCGAGGCTAACGAGTGCTGCAGTTACTGTTTTAATTTAGGTTGCATGCAGACAAAAACGTGCAATATTAAAAATGGGACATAAGAAAAGGTTAAAGTAAAGGCAAGTGGGCCAAAGCCAAAAGCTGGAAATACTGTTCACATTGATCCGCAACACCTCCAAAAAGAGGATGCATCCACATCAAACAAAAACCGATAAGCTCAAAGTTAATCTCTCCAATTGGATTCTGGAGACTGTTAAAATGTTATTTCAGCTCAAATGTTGGAGGATTTTCAGATATTAAAAATATATTATGTGAAGCTGGGTTGGAAACACCGCCAGAATATTTCTGTCTCATCCTAACGGTTGCGTGTTGGTGCTGAATACGAGGATCTTCATGTGCGAAAATTATTTCTGCGTCATGGGATAAAACAGGAAAATGACATTTAATCGTCTTTCTAGTTTAACTAAATGGATGGCCATGAAGGAAGTAAATACAACAGCAAAACTACATTATATAAAAATACAACAGCAAACTACATTATATAAAAATACAACAGCAAAACTACATTATATAAAAAT
>JBAMHX010000027.1:8303146-8321274 GCA_037177515.1 Pseudomugil tenellus | reverse complement strand
TTGATGACGTGGGATGTGGCTCCGGTGTCCACCATCAAGCCTCTCTCCTGCACGCTGCGCGCCCGCTGCTGCTGGATACTGGCTTCTCCGCCCGCCGCCATCTTGAACGCGTAGTCCTCCTCGACCTCAATATTCTCTGCAACTTTATTCACGTCGTCCTTTTTATCTCTCACTTTTCGCCTGCATGTCGCGTTTTTGTGCGTGTCACTTTTGCAAACACTGCACCATGTCTTCTGTCGACACGCTCTCGCTCGGTGTCCCTTGGTGCCGCATTTAAAACACACCATCTCGCTGTCGTCTTTACCCGATCCGCGTGCACTTGACTTGGGAGGTCGCCATCCGGTTTTCCCTTGCGTCTTCATTACACTGTCGTCGGTCTCGGTCACTCGTAGTTTCTCAGTCTCCTCAAAGCTCCGCAGCTTCGTCTTAAAGTCGGCAAACGTGATGTTGTCACAAGAATGCGCCACATAAATTGCAAATGGCTTGAAGCTTTCTGGCAATCCCTTCAATACCATTGCCACTAGCAGACCATCTGCGAGTGTTTCACCGGCTTTTCTCAGGGCAGTTATGGCGGTCTCTGCTCTGATAATATAGTCCATCACACTTTCGTCGTTGGACTTTTGAAGTGAAGTCAGCGTAGTGTACAGGTTAATTATACGGGGCTTTCCCGTCCCTGCATAATACTGTCTCAAAATCATTAACGCTTTTCTTCCATCATTTTCAGCATCTCGCATTACTAAAGACAGACTTTTGTCATCTAGCAGTAGTGTTAGCTCCGCATATGCATCCTCATTTTTCTCTGGATCTGCTGCTCTTTCAGCCTCTGTTTCCGGTTCTTTTAACACAGTGTCCTTAAGTCCCAACAAACGAAAGTGTCCCAACAGTTTTGTTTCCCACATCTCATACTTAGTCTCGTCTCCATCGAAGGTCAGTCGATGTAGCCTGCCGCTAGTTGTAGCCTTCCGTTGCTCCGCCATGCTAGCTAGCTTGCTAGGTTTTTCCTCAGCTTTCTCACATGCGGTCCGTTGCAACCTTTTGGAAACCTATGACTAATTTTTCCTCTGAATGACTCCTGGGCCCATAACCTGTTAGGGTATCTTTTCCACAGAGTGCTTCTGCGATTCATTCAGGAGAAATGGAGACATCTTCTTCGTTAGCCAAAACCGGCATATTTATTTGTAGGCAAAAAAAAAAACGTGCCTCTCTCTTCTTCGAATAGGTTGATCACACACACACAAAAAAAAACACACTGGTAGAAAAATACTCAACCGGCATCATATGCCCCCTCGTGGCAAAAACACAGCACCACACCCAAGCATATGACCTGAGAACACATTTTTCTCATATTTTAACAGAGCGGTGCAAACACAAACCTGATGGACGAGCAAAACTCCTCCACAGCAATCTGGAGAACTAGTTACACGCAGGTTACTCAAGTAATTGCTGTTAAAAGTGACTTTTTTGCATAATTTGTTTGTCACAAAAAGAAATCAAATAGATGTGTGTTAGTTCTGCGTTAGCATTTAGCTATTTTTAGGAAGCCGTTTATGGTTTAGATGATGTGGTTCTGTGTAGAACGACACCTCAGCGGTCCTGAATGTCTTTGGCAGTGCTTTATTTTAGATAATAAATCACTTGTTTACGGATCTAATAATAATAGATACTTTATTAATCCCCGGAGGGAAATTCAAGAAGGCAGCATCTGTTGTTCTTTAACGTAAGAAATGATTCCTGCTGGTAAGGTGTGACGAACTGAGGAAAGTTTTAGATGTTGTGTCTAAAACTGGCAATGCCATGCCATGTTAAAATCTTCCTTCTCTAAAATATTATATTGTCATTCTACAGTAATATCATCAGGAGTAATTTACAATAAATATACTTATATACTTATGTAATCTTATAACATAGAACAGGTTTTGCTCCTGTTTTTCTGAATCAGGCACTTTTCACAGCAAAAACTAAAATCCAAGTAAATCTCAAATCAAGGACACATATGTTTATTTTTTAGGTTTAAGATAATTATTCTTAGTAGACTTTTTTACTTGTTTTAGGAATTCTACACAGGTTAATTTTCCTTGAAATAAGATAAATTATCTGCCAACAGAACAAGACATTTGATCTTATTTCAAGGAAAATTAACCTATTTTTTTGTAGTATTTTTTCTTGTTTATGAAAGCCAGTTTTTGTAGTGTTTTGTTTAGTCTTGAGGCAAAAAGCTCACCACTCTGCATATATTAAATGTATATAGACTGATACGGGCTGTATCATCTTGATTGTTTCAGTCACACTTTAACAATTTCACAACTTCAGGGATCTGAAATAAAGGGATTTGCAGACAGAATCTCCCACAAACACAGTAATTGTGTGTAGCGAGGCCTGCGACTCCACGGTAGTGTGGGAAAAACAGGGGGGAGGATAATTGGAAGTCGGCAGAGGAAACACGAAAGCCAAGTAATAATAAGTCTGGCAAGCCGGAGAGGAAATGAAGAGAGGCCTCATCTTTGGAACGGACAGTGTAGGACGTGCTGCCGCACTGAATGTCATCACACTGACTGACTGCTGACAGGTAGTCCATTAGCAAACATGCACAGTGGATGAGGTGACACCTCACACTGCAGGAAATGCAGCTGGGATGCGGGAATACACTCGGAAGGCCGAGATCAAAAGAAAACATTTTTTCTTTGCTTATGTCTTTGCTGTGATGTTCGCAGTTTAACTCTGAGGTATCAGAGTGGCATGCATGACTTATTGACCTGAGGAATTGATGAGTGGGTGGAAGAGATGTTTGTCTCAGAAGTGAGCTGTGGGAGTCGTGCTCGTTGCATCGATAACAGCAGCGAAAAGCAAAAAGAACATCAGAGCGAGGATTTACTGCAAAAGTGTCCTTTTCTGGCAAAACATGCCAAACATGATGGGCACGGTTAGTACTCGCATGACTTTACTGTGTTTTCACGCTACTACATTTGGATGATGGAGGACTGGAACTGCTGCAGTCATTTAAAAAATAAAGAGGTTGGTGGTTAATTTGGTTCTGTCTGATCCAGACGCACAGTCCTCACAGTTCTGTGACCACTCTGCGTCAGTGTTTTCCCAACGCACACAGCGTTTTAGCATTTTACTGCTCCTTCAGGGCCGTACCAAACATATGGAACCATCAGAAGGTTTTGTGTTTTTACACATATTTTTAGTTCTTGTGTAGTTTAGTAGTTTAGTAGTTTAGTTTAGTTCTTTAGTTCTTGTGTTCTTGTGTTTAATCTACTCCCTGCAGAGGTTTTTCTCTTCATTTTTAACCTCCAGATTTTTTTTGCAATGACTAAATATCTCAAATCCAGACAGATACACATGTGCCATCTTTCTTAACAAGCTCATTTCTAACACATATCAGATCTTGTGGCTGGACTGTGAGTGTTAAAATCAAATACAAAATGCTGTTTTATTCCATAAAAAAATCATTTTAGATGCAGTTGCAGTGCATGCATACTGTATCTAGACAATTGTTGCTAGCAGACATTAGCATTTGCTAGCAGTAGCTCTCTGATCTCCCTTAATGTTCTGGTGCATTTGAGTGATGAATGCAACACAATGTGTATTCAAAAGGCTAATATGTTGATATCCAGTTGCTAGCATGTGTGTAAAGTGAAATCAGGCTAAAATGTGTTGCTCCAGGCTGCAACATTAAGTTATGAAGGATACTGCAGAGCAACAAGGACGCCAAGGATTTGCATACAAGTCAGTGCGCACATATTTTTAAGGTCAAACAGTTACATCGTGCTAGCTTAAGCACCTCAACTAATGAGTCTGCAGGAAGCTAAAAGTTGAAGCTTCAACTCTAGCTGTGAAATGTGTTTGTATTCGGTGACACTTCACACAAATGGTGAAATACAGTTTCACACCAGGTCATGCGAGAACAGACGGTTTGGAGAGAAAATCTCTTCCTCTCAGGGCAGCTCTGACCCTCCGAGAACATCAGTGTGTCAAACCTTTGAATCGGAGCCTTTTCTCCACCGCTGCAGCTTAACCTCTTTTATTCCAAATCTGGCAAAGTGGATTATAAGAGACAGAATGAAGATGTCCTTTTCTTCACTTTAACAAGCTTCTCGCCTTAGTTGCCTTTAGTGAAATTACATTGTCAGTCATAATTCAGCTTCTATTACAGGCCACAATAAGGAGACTAATAATAAGGCAGCTAAAGCTGTCACATGGATAACATGAAAGCAACACTGAATCAATGCGTCAATTCGCTCCTATTATTAATATGAAATCTCTTGGTAATATTACCCATGCAGTTAAATCATTAAAACCATATTTTCTTGTTGTGTTGTGGAGTTAAAAAGAAGGGAAGACACCCAGGAGTAAATACTATGCATTTTGTTGGCACAGGAGACGAGAGAACGATGAATAAGGTTGACATAGTTGTGCTTATTTCCAGCTGTGCAGCCGCTTCAGGTTTTGTTTGTTCTTACAAAGATGCATTTGCTTCATTTCATCGCCTGTGTGATTGACTTCTCTTTCAAACTGCTGCACGGGTGCTTCAGTTCTCATTATGAGTAGCACAAAACACTGGAGGGATGTGTTCAGCTTTGCACTGAAAATGCAGAGCAGACCTACGTGCCTCTGTTTCTCTAACTCAGTCAGAAGCTCTTTGTGTCTAAACTGTGCAGCTCTGACGGAAATTTTAATAACTGAACAAGTTTTTAATGGAGTAAGGTTGTACATTTTCATAAAGACGGATTTAATTAACCTCTGGCAGTAAATGCAACCTGGTGCAAAGTTTGTAATCAAAAACTTGGAGTCAGCAACATAGAAAAGCAAATATGCTGGTTGAGTCTGTATTTTTTTAAAAATAAACATTTAATGTTTTCTATGGGCACAAAAAAACACTAGAAAACTGATTTTCCAAAGTAATTCTGCCATGCTAGTAGTTTTATTTTCTACAAGTCACATTAAACCACCGTCTGTTTTCAAAACGTGCTTGCATTTTTTTTTCTAGGCACCCATTGATTTCCATTCAATCCAATCCAGCGTGAAAACCTGCCTGAGGTGCAACCAAATCCGCGCTTACCTGCTCGGATCTGCAGCTCAGTCCAAAATGCTACACATTGTTTTGGAGAACTCTTTGCAGTCATTTAAATGTGTAAAATAAAGTAAAAAATTATAATAATAATAATAATCTGAACTAACAGGAAGAAATGGAAATGAAGAACATTATGAATGTTGAAATGACCTTCAATGGAATCCCAATGAAGTGCTATCAACAGATGCTCCAGTGCAAAGAGCTCGTCATGATGGCCTGTTGAGTGGGTGCAAACTAATTACTTTATGTTAAAAAGGATAAGGGGGTGTCAAATGCTCTTTAGGTGCACATTTTCCCTCTTTTGCTATGTGCTACGGGTGTTTTAATGCCAATGATAAGAGTGGTATGCGAGGGTGGATTATTAATTCCTCAGTGAGAACAATAAATGAATATCAAGTGCAAATACGCATACCATATCTATATAAGCTAAATATGAATCTACGCTGTGGCTAATTTATCCTGACTTAATCTTAAAATGGTTAAATACGAATTGACACACTCGGAAATAAAACCGTATACCTTTGTTTGTGGCTGGTTGTTTATTGTCAGCATCTTTATCGGGAGTAATTGTAACCTAGCATGCGTTTAGGATGCGTTTTATCCTCTAAACAAATCCATAGATGTTAGCGAATCGTTTAGTGAAGACGTTTTAGGTCATAGAGAGCTTTAACAAACACTCCTGCTTGCAGTGTTTTATATTAAGCCTTTCAGACTCCCTTTGCGGTGTCTACTCGTGTTAACTGGCCGTCCTCTACCCCGTACACTTCAAAGTTTGATGTTTTCTGTCCACATGTTTCTCTAATGGTGTCAGGGGATTACAGATGGGTGATGAGATGTAGAAGTTACCTATGCCATGTGACCAGCGGGTCAGGAGATCCAGAAGTGATGCAGGTAAAGGTGACTGATTCCTGGTAGTCGGCTGTAGCGTTGAAGGATTGCTGGAACACGGACAACACCGGCGGGACTGCAGACAGAAACAGAAAGAGGAATAAAATATGCTGCAGTTGAAGGTTAGAGAGATGAATCTTTACTGAAATCAGCAACAGAAATGTCCGTTTTCATGAAGCTCAGCCCTGTTGGAGGAATAAACTAGCCCCGTGAGCAGCCTGGGAACAATTACATATTGTTTGATTCTGAAAGGCTCACCTAAATCCATTTAATCAATAGCGAAACAGAAAAATGTGTTGCAGCTTCAAAAACAACCGCAGCATCTTTGTAAAACAGGGATAAAGATTCATTTCATTTGTTTTCTCTTTTTAGTAAATGTCTTTCTAGCAGTAACTGCAGCTCAATGGATGGCTGGATCTGTTCTGTCTCAGTTCTGAGATGATCAGATTTTATCAGTTTTGTATCTAATTAAAGCTGCTGTTTCTTTTTTCTATATTTAATTTTTAAGCTCAAATAGACGCAATGCAATATAAAGTTTTATTCAGTATAAAGTAGAATGTTATTGAACCTGTGGTTGTGTCATATTAAAACCCAATAGATGCATCTTATTCAGTGTAGAACTCACAGCGAAAAGCCAATTTACATTACAACCGTATTACTGTTCACCTTGTGATTAGGAGACTGAAAAGTGATATTATTAGTAATATTATTATTTCTGACCTCAAACCTGTTCCAGACTATCATGCTAATTAGTTCTCACAGTTTTTACTGACATCAGGCTCAAGTCCTGGAAGTTTGTAGAACTTCCATCATCTTCTCATTTGCTATATGTGTATAGAAACGATGTTGCATGTTTTAATTTCAACCCTTCGGCAGACTTAAGGCTTCAAAACTAAAAGGTTGTTGTTCCAGTTGTTCCAAATACTCCCAACCAAAGTTCCCTCTGAGCTGCAGGACACACGCCCATGCAATGACACACACCTCGCACGCTGGAAACTCATCTAAGTCTATGTAGCGCATGAAAAAAAATCAACATGACCTTATTATATCCCCGAACCATCGATGGATATCCTTTGCGTGAGTTCGATAACTTGAACAGTTTTTACAGTTGGAATTTGATATTCGGTGGATCTGTTTATGTCCCCAAGGGGACGACCTGCATCGAATTTCAGCTTTTTGGAATTTATAGTTTCCTCACTAGGTGGCAATTCATGCACCAAAAATCAGATTTTTGGCTATATCTCTGGAACTATTTACAATTTGATTTTTATACTCAGTATACCTGTTTACGTCCCCAAGAAGACGATCTGTATCAAATTTTCTGATTATTGAATCTATTGTTTCTCCACCAGGTGGCGCTTTATTCACGAAAAATCAGATTTTTGGATATATATCTGGAACCATTTTTGTCATTAATCTCAAATCAAGTGCAAATAAAAGGTCATGACCTCAGGATGCATCCTGTCCTGACGTCATACCGGGTTGGTTCAAAGTTTCAACACCAGGTGGAGCTTTGTGACTGAACATGTGCGTCTTTATATTATTGTATTGTGTCTATTGGAAGGCTTGTTGATTGATAGCAACCATTATACATATTCTAACCTAATTATTAAACCATTTATATTATTTACTGTGTCGTTTTGTGATGTTAGTGAGTGGCAGGTGTCAACCCAATACAATATGGTTCACTTATGATAATAACCACTTCAAGTGGTTCACCACTCTGCTGCCTAGGCCATTACCAGAACTTCCATTACAGAACGCAATAATGAAACCAGTCTATGGCTTCATTCACTTTTCTCCATAAAACTTCTTATATGTTACATTTATTACACAACCTGCTTCATACATTTTTCTATATGGCTTCGTCCAATTGAGGGTCAAACAGAAACTGGAGATTATCCCAGTTATCAGGTGTCATGGTACACCCTGGATGGGTCACCAGTCCATTACAGGCCCAACACAGAGAGATAGTCCTCATTCACTCCTTGGGTGAATTTATTTTCTTTAGAGTGACCAGTTATTCCAGCATGCATGTCTTTGGACCCACACATACTCGGACCAGCAACCTTCTTGCTGTGAAGCCACTGTACCACCATCCCAACATACAGCACACATTTTAAAACCCATGTTCCAGTAGCCAGCTGCAGGTTTGGGGGTTTATTTTCAGTTCATCTTCCACCTGCACAGATTTGACAACTACATTGTCACTGATAAAAGCGTCTACCTTTATATAACAACACCTGTCATATATCTTGTTGGTGCCCAACTTAAAATGGAGCCCTATGTCCTTCAGTGTCCCAGGCAGAAAGATATCCATCACGTCCACCTAGAGTCTCTCTCATTACACCTGTCAACAAAGGTCAGTCTTCAAGTATTTCTAACTTGAGTTATTCAATAGTGGTTTCAGTCTTACTCACCTCTGTGAAGTCTGTCAGCACTTAAAATAGATTTAACACGTGTGCTTGGTAATTCTATTCATTGGCCCAGTTCAGGACTCATTTCTCTCATCTGATTTTATTTTATGTGACATACAGCATGTCTTGCTCGTCTTTGCCAAAAGCAGTGTGGATCAAAAGCAGAGGTCTTGATGACTTTATCAAGAGCGCAACGAGCAGCGTCAGCAACACGCAGCTTGTCCCTGTCATCCAATCAACTGAGAGCTGTCATTTTGTCACTCAGTAGGACGAGAGCAAAGGGAAAGCGGGCCCTGCAATCTCTTCTCCGTTCCTGCTCATGCTGACGAGGGAATGACAGCTTTGTGGCATGAGTGTGTTTATGGAGCATCTCAACCCATTCCTCAAGCCTATATTTACACTGTGCTTCTGCTGCCACTACAGCTGCTTTACCCCCGCCCTGGCCAATCTCAGGAAGTGATTAAGCATGTGTGCAGCAGCTCTTTGGATCTCTGGAGAGCTTCCCCCTCTAGTCTGGGTGACAGGTAAAGCACAACACTCAAAAATGGTGAGAATCAATTAACCTGAACAGCTGAAGCTGGATATAAACTTGTGATCAAACAGCAATTTGTGACCAGACGCATCATAACGACAAAAACGCGATTTCCATAACTGTAGCCTGCTCATTGATTTATAAAACGCCATAACCCCCCCAACGTCACACATTTTCTACATTTCACCATCTATTTTCTCCATTTTTAAAAAACCAACTTCAAGGTATGAATGGAAACAAGCTGAAGCACATTATTTTCCTGTGTAGGCTTTATCAATAATAAAAGATATAAAACACACACTAACAACAGTTTGCAATGAAAACAGTTTCAATATAAAGTCTTATATCAAACAACTCGCAGCAGGCAAAGTTAAATTTAAATAAAAGATGCTCCACACCAGGTTTGCAATACTGAGAAGAGTATTTTTTTAATGCGAAAATACATTTCCAACCATAATATCTCACATATAATCATCAAAATCACAAGCGACATAAAAGAATATAAACCACTAACTTTATTATCATTATAAGACTGATACATGTGTGTTCAGGGAATAACACTTAGATAACAGCAGTGTTCAAAGTTAGGTTCTGCAGATATTTCTGGATTATCTGACCCAATTTAATAAAAATAAAGTGTTGTAAAATGTCTGAGTTACAACATCTGATATCTCCTTTTAACTACATCTATCTTCAACTATTCCCATTCATTACGATGTTGTTCAGCATAATCTTCTAAGCTTTATTAGCTTAACTAGCTAAACATGTTAGCAGATAGCTGTGACTAAGAAAGCACTGATCAGCATTTTATGTGCTCCAGTTTCTCTTCTGACAGCAGAAACATGACAACAAAACCACCAGTGACAGAACACTCATCACTCTGTCCCATGGTTTTAGATATTTAGAGGTACTTTTTCACTATTGTTTCTTATTGTTTTTTGTTTCTACTTTGTAAAGTGACCTGAAAGGCACTTTTAAATAAAAATGGTTATTATTATTATTAGAATTTTAGCCTTAAAACTGACTGGCCAATCTTATTTGTGAATAAAAAGTGATATTCTTATTTTTGCTAGTCCATTGTTGACATGTTCTCCACAACTCATCTTTAATTCAAGATCGAAAGGCGGTTTGCTTTCCTCCCCAACCCAGACACAACAGCATCATAACATACTGTATTTGTCAAGTAGCCGATCAGCTCCACCTACTGCATTTGCATAATGAGATTTGATTACAATGTGAGCAAAATCAGGATAATAAAAAGGCTTTTTTATGCCAGGTGTCAGCACAAAACCCTGTTATCAGATGTTATAAGCTAAATGATGCATCTTGGTACAAAACCAACTGTTACAATACATTAATGTAAATGGGGTTTAAACTAGTAAAAAAGGAATTTACATTTTCCCTTCTCAAACTCTAAAATCGCAAGACAGCGTGTCACAAGAATGAGCCAACTTAATTTCCAAACACCAGATTGTTGCTAATGATGTTGAATAAAATTAAGAATAATGGAAAAAAGTTTTGCTGTTGGTGGAAAATCACTCTGAGATCAAACTCGATTTAAATCAATGAATTTGTTTTTCAACATGTTACAATGCGTATTTCCAGAAAATATGGGAGATTTTCAAAAATAACACAAAGCTAAAGAATACTTCTCTATCTTTACTGAATAATGTTTTCATATTTAGGAAATATAAAAATTTAGATGATTAGATTTTTTAGATTAGATTTTATTTATTTCCACCAAAGGCTTGAGCTCCCCAAGGAAGGACGGGTCACATCTAAACATTTGGATCCCAATTAGTTTATTTCCTAGTAAAGTATTGAAAATAAATAAATAAATAACTGGTCTCTCAGCATTTACAAAGCACGATACTGTAAAAGAGAATAATCAGAAAAGATTCTTTGTTTGTGCATAAAGGCCAAAATGGAAACCACAGCTGCATCCATATGAACTCCCAGTACTGTGGTAGTACTGCAGAAGCCATCATGCCATCATAACCAATACACCCAGGTAGACTTGGTGTGCATCTTTAAAAAACTATTTCATTCATATCTGCTGCTGCGTCTAGAAATGCAACCAGAAACGATATTATACCTTAAAAGAGCCAAGAATCAGATTTGTGCCAAAACGCTGCTGTTGTGCAGAATGACACTGGCAGCAAGGGTTTGTAAATCATATAATTTAGTGTGTCAAGGCTTGTTTATTATATGTATACATTATTTTTATTGTGTAAAGAATTTTGTGTTGCTTTTCGCATAAAAGACGCTTTTATTCTAAAGTTTATTTGATGTATCCAACGTGAAACCATAAGGTGTTATCAGATTAAAGCACAAAAGCCAGTTTCTGTGATGGCATCGGGGTCCATGCCATGTATATGAGAACATTGAAGACATATTCTTTAATTAAGGTGACATTTTTATCCAGGAACACACTTTCCCATTGGTCTCCCAGATCCAGTAAACGTAAACATTTGGAGCATCATTAAAAAGACAATCAAAGAGCAACTACTGGAAAGTGTTGACCAAATCATCCACCGACATGGATTTCTCTAAGAAACTCCAACATGTAATATCAGCTTTTTTAATAATTAGAAAGAATAAATAAAAAGAAGGCTGATGTAATGGTGAAAATGCCTCTATACCAACTTTTAGTGTGTTGCTGAATCAGTCTTGTCCTAAAGATGTTATTTTAACTAGAAGCTGCAAATACTCCAACATTTGCTTTCCTCCACAAAACAGGTTTAAAAAAGGTATTCACTGTGTCTCTTTATAAAGAAAAAAGCATCAACTGCTTTATTTCCAAAAGAGTAAACAGCCTCACAAAGTGCAAATGCTATGGTGAACTAATGAATTGAATTTTTCCTTCAAGTAACATCATCTGGAGGAATCTTCAAAATCTAAAAGCTACTCGATAGTAAACTTGGCTGAAAGTCTCAAGTGAAGAATGCAATTTACATACTTGGTGTAATGAAAAGGCAAATCCAATCCAAACAAAGCATCTTCAAGGATACCTAATGAACCAACACAGAAGTGTCTTTCTCCCAAAAATATATCACGCTAACCGCAGCGGTGCATTTTACTGGAAAAGATAAGCTCTTAACGGCACATTTAAAGTCCTCGCTGTCTAAGCTAAGCCCTGTATTCTGTTGTCTTTGTCATTTATTCAAAAAAAATAATCAATGAACACTTGCTTTGTTGTCTTAAAGAAAACAACGTGTGCCAGAAGAAGCAGGCGTTTCCATAAACACAACAAAAAGCAGGAATCGGAGTGATAAGAAAAGGCCTGAGCAATCATCAAACACTGAGTCCTCTCCAATACTGTGCGAGTAAGAGCAGCAAGCATCTGCCTGACAGGATAACCATTGATTTCAACACTGGCAGACCCCCCCGCCCCTTCCCTGCTCCACTCCCCTCCTATGCAATGTGCGCCTACATCAATGAGCCTTGTTGAAACAACCCTCTTAATGAGACGCACTGCCAAGCTGAGACTTCAAAAGAGCATATCCGCAACAGGCTTTACGCATCCAAAAAGAATACGGCAAGATTTATGAATTCTTCATCCACCAGTCATATCCCACCACCTCACAAGCTCGGTGGAGATAATTTCAGGTTTATAAGCGTCGCCACCAACTTCAACATATGCTGCAAACATATTTTAAGGTGCAGACTTGCTTGGACTGATTTAAAAGCAGCCATAAGGACCTCAAGGGCTCATTTTCCGCTACCCACTAATGGGCTTCGATGAACTGCGGATCAGCCACGTTTAGAAGTCATGAAATATTTTTGGTAAATGTCATAAAATCATTACACCTACTGGAAATTCAGAAAATCAATGTTTGGAGACAAGACCTTTGCTATAGTGCAGATTAAAGATTTGTTTTGCTGTCTGGATTAGCGCGAGAGCTGGAGTCAAACCCGGCTTTATTTACAACTGGGCGAGTAGTAATTGATGTCAAGGATGATTTATTGAAGAAATCTCAACGTAGCTGGTGGTGAAATAGCGAAAATTGAGGATCTGGTGTGTGATTAAAGGAATAATAGGTGGAGCATGCACGAGGAAAGACACAGGCCATTTGTACTTCATTAGGGCATGAAGTTTAAACAACTGTACACCTCTTACCATAACCCCTGACCTCTAGCCTTAATCTGAACCATAGAGCGACTACTACACAATATTAAAAACCAGCAGATCATTATTCTGACATGTTGGAAAATGGTTGTATTGTTTTGGTGTTTCAAATTTGACAGAGGTCTTTTCCTTTAACTCCATCCGATTGACCTCAAATCAAGTGCAAATGAAAGGTCATGACCTGAAGATAATGATGTTATACCTGAATGTTTCTATATTTGTGTATGTATTTGAGAATTAGGGAAACTGAATATTGTGGGGTGTTCTCGGATAAACCTCTAGTCGTCGCTTCTAGTTATAGTTTTAAAATGTATTTGTTATCTACTGCCAGAATAAAAGAGCAGCAATCTTCAAAAACTGTACAAATGAAACATCATGACTGTTGAAATGTTGAATAAAACATCCAAAAGTGTAACGACAAGCTAACCCGCGAGTAGTTTAGCCAATAAAATTGAAGCAGAGAAACTTTAGCAAAGCTCTTAAAAGTTTCGGAGAAAGGTCTCTTTTTTTTCACGGCTGTATTGTGTTCATAGACTTCCATTTGAGAGGTTTCTCTTTTAGCTCTTACCTCTTACTAAGAGCTTTCCCAGCATGAGGGGAATCTTCTGTGATGTAACTGTTCAGTCATTAGTCCAGACAAGACTCCTTGTGAAGGAAGCAGCAGACACGCCTAAAACCTGCCTACATTAACACGTCTTACTTCTATGACTCTAGAAAATTAACATAAACACAAAGTAAGACAGAGTTGATACAGGGACTATATTTAAGAGAGATTGTGGTATTTTGACTTCTCTATCCACTTTACTACATTTTCTTATCTACTGTACGAGTACAAATGCAGAAAAAAATCTATCGAGTCACAAAAGGAACTAGCTTGTGTTAACAGATTTCTCAGGCAGTCATAAGAGATTAACAAGACCCCTAAAATCAAATCAAACAGTTGAAACACCAGCACACCTTTAAGGAATTTTCTCCATTTGAGGGCAGGTGGAATCTTTAATGTAACCAAACATCAGGTAGCGCGTGAATTTGCACGTTTAAAACAGCCTGTGTGTTTATACGCGTTACCATGTGACAGCTGCAACGCCACACGGCATCATGGAGGAAGAAGTTGTGTAGTGCCAATTCTCAAACATGAGTTGTTGCTAGGCAACGGCAGCTTAAAAAACACTATAGACGTCATTGTCCCATGAAAATCTGGGTTTTATGGTCTGAAAGTTACATTATTTTAATGAATGATCCTCCTATCACAGGTATATAGTAAAACTGGTTAATCAGATAAGTATAAAGATAAAAATGGCAAATATGGCTCATTGAAAGAAATAACATTTAAATCAGCTGGATTTGAATAAGAAGCATCAATGTGTCGCTATCAGAAATGTCAAACTCTTCTATGACCTGCCACATCAAGTCAAATTGTTTATTAGCTCCGAATATGCCTCAAGGGATTCTGGGATATCTTTAATTTAGATCCCGCACTCAGTGATAAGTTACTACAAGTTTGCACAGAGCGGCTTGTTTGAAAGCATCCTAGAGAGTCTGATGCACAACTGCTACACAGAGCGTGATTAAACTATACAATTACCTACTTATGTCAAGTTTCCAGCACATCAAATCTGCTTTCTTTTATTCTTTCTCGACAGCGAGATAACAAACAGCAGATAAAAGGCTTTCATGACTTTGGTTTCTTTAGAGATCACTCCCTGAAATGTTCTGTATTCTTTTACAGACCTAGCTGTTTTGCCCTCAGGTTGATTAGCCATTCAGTGGGTGGCCCCTTTTACTCAATTCACCATCATTCTCATCTACGGCCTGCTTTGATGATACACTGGAGACTGGAAGCTCCAGCAGGTCAGTGGAGTTTCATTCGCTGCATATGGGAAAAAAAGCACTCTTTTATGAAGTGGCTCATGAATATTAATAACTTTCCATGTAGGGAATGTATATAGTAAGCCATTTCAGCTCTGCTTTCAGACAAAATGATGTTCTGCATGACTGGATAAAGCATAAGTAGTCACAACTGACGCAACACGCCGCACCAGAAGAACAGCAAAACTTTTCGATATCCAAACTCTGAAAAGGAGATAAAGGGAAATTGCAGCAACAACAATAATAATAATAAAAAATTTGCCATAAAGACTCTGCAGGATTCAATCAAACAATCAACTCAGCAAGTAGCCGACTGTGCAGATTCACAAATACAACCAGGAGGAACTTTGGCACATACGGTTTTGACTGCTGGTAATATAATATAATGACTTTTGCAGATATGTGCACATTTGCAATAAAATAATCAAAGTCATTGTAGGAAATAAAAATCAAAACTAACTGATAAGTTTTGGATGTTTTAGGGGGTTTTGGGGGGATGTGTGTCTCTTTATTTTAAGCTGGAAGATAATAGTGTTATACCATTAAAGATGACCGTTATTCCTGTCAAGGACGAGGACTCTGGTTTCTTTAGATTTAGAAGAATATACATTTAATAATGAAGAATAAAAGAAGTTGAAGATACATTAAACATTAAAACATGAAGGGACATTAAGACGTACAGACATGGTACGAGGTTATAACCCGGGAGAATCTCTCCAGAGACAGAAGTCTGGAAATATTCTGCTCCAGTCAGATCGGGGAGCTTTGTTTAAACACTTTGGTCACGTTCGTCAATCTGAGGCCTGTTGCTACGACAACAAGACCAAGATCTCAGCCTAAACATTTCCTGATGGAAGGACGCCGGCCTTGCAGATGCTTTACTAAGGTCAGAATGACATCAGTTTAGGAGCCTTATGGTCGGACCTTTCAGCTACACATTAATTAAGAGCAATGTAATTAAGCTAATATATGAAATTCCCAAACAGTTGTATGACAACAATGTGCGGGAACATGGTGGTTTATAGTTTGTTACTCTCACTTAAATCAGAAAACTTGGGAAAAAGTCACAAAAAATGCTGCATTTCACTTTTATCTCAAAATAAAATACAGAAATATTTGAGCTATAATGTGAAGACAACGGTCATGAGGAAGAAACCTAAATGTCAACATGAAACATGCATGTGGTCATTACACCAACACACCCAGGCAGGTGACTAAGTCTGTTGCGTGATTTGCTTCACGCCGGTCCACCTGCAGCACAGGAGATGCTTCACGTTTAGATTTTAGCTCCAATATCTTTCCTGTTTGGTCTCCTGGAGTCCAACAGTGTTTGTAAAATGCATCAAGGCTGTTGTAGCACCCCCCAGGAGAGGGGGTCAGAGTAGTGATGCACATAATGAATAGCTGGCAGAAGCATCCTCTCACAAATATTTCCTTCATATGTTTGTGTCTGAAGCAGATCCAAGCAAAGTAACGGCTGATTCGTCCTCCTTTATGGGCTTCAAACCCACATACGTCACTTAGAATGTTACCATCATCTGCGTCCCCCCGCTTTGCTTCTTTAGCGAGGAAGGGGTGAGCATTTTTAAATAACATGGGAGGGGGGAGGTGCTTCATATTTCTGCAGCCAGTCTTGGCCAACGGGGCGCAACAGGAACAGGAAGGAAAGAGAGGTTTTAGGACTTTCATTAAATAACTAATTTTACCTGAAAAATATTAAAAATAAATAAGAGGATAGAGATGATTAGCCGAGCGCAAGAGGCAGACATCTCATCGGAAGCAGAAAAACAAAGCGGTTTAACTACACGGAGGTGAATCAGCCTCCTGTTCTGATGACTGTTGTTGATCCGAGCTCTCATTTATCTGCCCGAGTCGACCTGAGTAGCATCACCCTGGAGCTGAGGCACATTTCCTATTAGCTTCAATTACATTCACGTAGAAGAGGAAAAAACAGACATGAACCAGACGTGCATGTGTGATTGGCTCACCTCGCCCTTTTCAGCCTTGTTTTGGGCATCGCAGCTTTATCTTTATGCATAAAATCTCTGTCTGTACTGGCTGATGAGACGGAGTGAGTGAGGAGAACAAAACCACTCAGCCTTTAACAGAGGCCGTTTTTAATCTATTCTCCTGTAATGGCCTTTATTTATATTCTAATTCCATTCAAATTGCATTAAAAAGGTGGGAGTTTAGAAAAAAAGTGTTTCTTAATTCTTTTGTTGTGACGCAAGAACACAAAACTGTAACCAATAAAACTGGAAAACCAGGAGGGAAATATTGTAAAAGCAAAATGAGAGAAAATAAACACAGATTGTGTTTTTTTCTAAAAAGAGGGGAGTCTTTACAAAGTCACACACGTCTAAAAAGTGAAACACAATGACATTTATATCATCATAGTTCCTTTTTTGCATTATTCTGATATCATTATTAGATTTGAGACCAAAGATATGCGGAGAAAACGGCTGCAGACCGGAACCTGTCAGTGTGCTTTAGGATGATCCGTATCAGACCAGACTGGTTTCCCCGTTTACTGCTCTTTATTTTCTCTAAGATCCTGTGAATCAATAAAACTGTCTGTAACCATCAATGCATTGACACCACTGACAGAAAGATTGTATAAACCCCCCCAAAGTCATGAAGTATCTATGAAAGAACATCTGTTAGCTGCGTTCTTCATTTACAAGCTACAGCTGACACAAAGTGCATGTAAAGGTACATGAGGAGCAAAAAGGAAACAAAGTGAAGTTTAAAGTGCAAAACAACCGTAGTGGGAGATAGCAGCAATATCCTAACGCTTAGCATGCTAGAAACAAACAAAACGACAAGGCCTATGTCGCCGGGAGCGATGGCTATGGGTATAATCCCCAAACGCTCCTAAATCCTCCAACAGACACAATACAATAATATAAAGACGCACATGTTCAGTCACAAAGTCTGAACCAGCCGGTATGACATCAGGACAGGATGCATCCTAAGGTCATGACCTTTTATTTGTTCTTGATTTGAGGTCAATGAGACAAATAGTTCCAGAGATATAGGCAAAAAGATGATTTTTCACACATAGAGCGCCACCTGGTCGTCTTGGGGACATAAACATGTATACTAAGTATCAAAACACAATTATAACATTTGTTCTAGTTATCGCGCTGACACGAAGGATATCTGACAGCGGTGGTGATGAAAACATTATATCACCGACGCTCTGCGTTCCAGGAGATA
>JBAMHX010000027.1:8286173-8303046 GCA_037177515.1 Pseudomugil tenellus | reverse complement strand
TATATATAAAAACCTTTCTGCTAAATTAATCATTCAAAGAAATTTTCCAATACTATAATAATAGTTGGGGCCACATTCTTCATACTTTTCACACAAAATGTCAAAGGAAAGCAGCTTGTGTGAAACTTTAAAATGCAGTCTAAGCCTATTTTTGTGGGAAATGGTCCTGATTCAGCCCACCTGCTGGCGTAAATGTTTGTTGTACAGACTAAAGGAAAGTCAGATTTTCTCATGTCACACCTCAGGGGTGGAGGAGTCCAATGATGCCCTGTATCAACATTGTTTACTTCCGATTCTATCTCCTACCTTCTTCCTCTGGGGGTCTTCACATATAAAAAAGGTGTTTGTAGCTGTTTTCTTCCCATCAGTATGTTTGTCTTCACTCTACCATACCCCCCAGCATCTCAACAGATAACCGTTAACTCTGCAGCTGATTGATAAAACATGTAGTCTGTGGCACACATTGACAAACCTAAGCCTCCCAGCAATCTATTCTATCACCATCTGCTTGTGCTCAGGGTTGTTCGAACAATCCAAGTTGTTGCCAATATAGTTTAGCCAATAGTAACCCTTGATAGTCACTTTGTTTTAGCTCTTGTCACTTCCATTTCCCATTTCCAAAAAGTGTAGGGCCCATTAAGGAAAGGTTGGGGCCAAACTGTTCACAAATTGCTTAAAAAACAAAGTTATTTAGAATAGGAGAGCTGAGGAAAATGCTCTGTTCAGAGGTGAGAAAAGGGAGGTGTAAATAAAGTCTGAGAGCATGGGTCCTGCATAAGGAGAGAAATATATTCCTACTTTTTACAGAAAGAAGCAGATAGTTTAAATGTTTGTGCTTCATGACAGCGGCTGGCATTTCAGTAAATGTTCATATCCAACACCTTTATAAAAATACACAGCTTCAACTTTACACGCAAGGTCAAGTCCTTTTGGAATATGAACAAGGTAATGTTTCAGAGGAAAATGCTCTACTAATTACACACACACACATATATATATATATATATATAAACCTCTAATTCTGCACCACCTATGGGAGCTGTTTGACACAGACTTGGGTATCTCCAGTCCATATTCTGAACAGATGTTTGTGACACTATGCTAGCTACTTGATTGTTGCGTTCCATGCATTCTTTGCCTGCCGGTATATTGCACCCTGCTGTGAGGTGCTGGATTTCTTCAGGGGTTTCTTTGTTCAGACTGGACCAAGATGTCTGCCTGATGTCAAGGCCCTGGTACTCAAGCCATGCTACGGTGCTGTCCTTCAGTGCAGCCATCTCTAGCCATTGGTAGGACTTGTTCATGCCACTTCGGATATCTGTTGGTGACATCCCATGCAAAATCTTTTTTTTTTTTTTTATTCCATGTTGATTCCTCCATTTTGTTCTCAAAGTTCCAGTGCCTGCCAAATACTGCCTCCCTTGCAGCCATCTCTCTGATCAATCCAAGGAGCATAGATGTTTTATCATAGAGAATAACCTTAAGGCTAACTAGTCCTCAGTCTTCCTCTTTGTGCTTAGCATGTAACCTCTTGACACTGAACTTGGGATGGAATCCTCCATACACAGTGAAAGTTGAGTTTTTACATCTTTGGTATAAAATTCCTCCTTTGGCCAGCTTATTATCCTACCAGGGTATCTGATTATTGCGGGCCATAGCTGTTAGTGCCTTGGATCTTGTTCTTGGCATTGAGGTGACTTCTCAGTACCTGCCTTATATGTTGTAGGAGGTATTGGCCATTTCAGTTTCCTTATGGCCTCTTTATGGTTGCCATTAGCATTTGGCATGCTAAAGTACTTGTAGCTCTCCTCCACATCCGTTATCCTGCCATTAGTATAGACTTCTTTCCCTCTCTCTGTTACCATTCGGCCACATTTCTCCGGTCCGAATAACATTCCGATATCCCCGTTATAGATCCTGGTGGTGTGGATCAGTGAGTCACTGTCTTTTCTTAGCATGCAGCTTGATGTCATCCATGTAGAGGACGTGACCGATGGTGGCCCCATTCCTGAGTCGGTAGCCATAGCCAGTTTTGTTGATCATAGACACAGCATCTCTTTGGTATATGGCACATTTGATGGAGACGAGTGTACTTGGCTTGAAGTGGGCCTCTAGTGTGGTTGGCACAGTTTGAATTTGCAACAAAGGCTCTTAGAGTGCTGTTGATCTTGCACAGCTTCAGACATTCCAGGATACATGTATGTGGTATTAGGGCTTTCTGGTAATCAATCCAGGCAATGAAAAGGCTTGTCTGTCAGGTTTTGCAGTCCCGGGCGACAGATCTATCAATCAGCAGATGGTGTTTGGTTCCTCTGGTCCCTTTACCAATGCCTTTGTCTCTCTGCCATGTATTGATCCATGTGCCTGCTTAGCTGCTACGATGTCCAACGGGAGCTTTCACTGTGGAGAAGCATGTTATCGGCCGACAGTTGGATGGGATTGTTCCCTCCTGGGATCTTTCAGTATGAGGGCTGTTCATCCTTTGGTTAGTCATACGGATCATGTCCGGCCAAGGTGCTCCCAAGATTCTGGTAGAGGAAGTGATACATAAAATAAAATCTATATAAAAAATGACCATAAGAAAATTGTTTTGTTCTGTGCTTCATTTTTTAAATTTATCTAAACTATTTTAACCTCCATCACAAATCCATCCATCAGTTTTCTGCCACTTATTCATGGTTGGCTACAGGGAGAGCTGCCAAACCAGGAAAACAAAGACTTCCCTCTCCCCATTTTTCAGCTTGTCCTAAAGCGTTCCCAGGGTAGCCAAGAGATGTAATCCCTCCAGTGTGTCCCGAGTCTTCCTCAGGGTCTTCTTTCAGTAGGACAAGCCCAGAACACCTCACTGGGGAGGCATCCTTACCAGATGGCCAAGCCACCTTGCCGTTAGTTGATCTATTACATAAAGTGCATCGAAATACTTTCATATATGAAATGTGCTGTATAAACAAACCTGCTTTGACAAACACCAACCATGCCTCTATGTTTACACCCTAGTTATAAAAACCACAGTTTGGAGCTCAACATGAGGTTTTTAGAGTCTTTAATCTTTTTCAAAAAAATTATGTCTTATAAGTACATTTTGGACAACAAAGTGGATTCTGCTTTAAAAGCAGATAAATATAAACGTTTGTATTAAAATGTTATCATTTAGCTGTATATGCTGTGCATGTATTAAATAAACATGAGAAGGAGAATCACCTCATCAGATCTGCTATTGCTTCAGGCTAAACATACTATAGGCTATGAAAGTCCTGTGGGAGTCAACAAAGGAAGTTTTCTTCAAGTAATTCATCAAACACCTCACTCTGGATGTGGGTCCCCTCAAGAGAAAGCTGCCAGTAAAGCTCCCCGCAGCCTGTCCCATCTCAGCACCACATGGCAAGTGTTGCAGTGCTGCAATAATAGGTCGTGCCTCATTGAGCAGACTTATTGGATCTTCCACAGAAGTGAGGTAAGTGGTGTGCTAAATTGAATGCAATTCATACTTTTTTGGGCCGAAGCCCGTTCTGCTATTACATTAGGTGTGAGAGAATTACATAGGCAGAGACAATACTGCAGCTGTTCAAGCATTACAAGACGCTTGCGGCTTTAGTGAAATCACATTTCAATCACTGCAGCAGTCTCAGGTGACTCACTGTAAATGAGAACAAATGAGAATATTAAAACGCAATCCTTTGATTTTTGGACTACAGCTCTCAAAACCACTAATTGAACATTTCAGGATTTATAATAAAGTGAATTTTTACCATTTTTAAAATAATCTTACTAACAAAAGCTTGAAGAGAAAAATCATCCAATAATCATGGCTCTATCCGAGTCAGTGGAGATGAATTTGTCAAATCTGACAACTCTGTTGTAATATTGCAAGTCGAGGTCCGTGTGTTTGACATGAATTTCAAGCTCAGTTTGTGCACATCAGTAGGTGCTGTTACAGAATCCCTGACTTGACTGCAGATGATCGAAACACTGTAAACAAGCTCTGAAATGTGTCAAGCTGGTGTTATAGCTCTCTTCTAACAGGCTCAACAAGACTTAAATCATCCGCAGCAAACTGACAGCTTACAACGTGCTGCTATTATACCAGTTTCCAAATCTATGTGCAGCAAACTACATGCTGACAAAAATAAAATTTCCTTTCACGCTGTTGTGCTAGCAAAGGTCAAAGCACTGGTTTAACTTAATCAGACCCCCCAAAAATGGCTTTGAATCCATGTAATAGTGTAATTACTGTTGGGAGGAAGGCTGCTCCCGTGCTCACTCATTGTAACTTTAACCTTGGCCGCCGGCAGCGCCACGGTCGAAAACATGACTGTTATTAAGTCACAAAAATACCGAACTCTAATTCATGTTAACATTGAGATGTCGTGTTAAAGAGAAGCATGTTGAATGCTTGAATAGGGATGTCATTTGTGAGTTTTGGTAATAAAGAAGCCGTAAAGCCTAACAGATAAAGAAATCCAACAATAAGTTGTTCATGGACAAAATGTTTTTGATTTTTTTACATATTTGTCTATTTTTGATAAAAAGAATTCCCCTAAAGTCACCAGTTCCCTTATTTCTCTACATTTTGCTTCCAAACCGCCTGCATTGTGGAGCCATAGTTTCCCAGGCTATCCCAACTTTCCCAGTTCTTGTACTGGACTGTTGTCAGAAACCAGACACAGGATCTGAAACATCCACTTTCACTAAAGCCTCATCAGAAAGGGTTGCCATGAAAGTGTGTCTGTAAAGAAGGGGCCTTACTATGTTATTTTCAATGTACAATGTTAAATGACTACTCATCAGACAAGTGGCACCGTTTATTATCACATAAGTGCATGTTTGAGATGGAGGGATGTGGAATATAAGAACCGTGCGTAAAAGCCACATGAAACGATAGCTACAAATCAAAACAACCGGACTGTGATTAGCCACATGAAACTATGAATAGGCGTGGTGGGGGGGGGATGCTAGAAGCGTAACGGATTATAGCTGGATGCATGACAACTAAAAAGATGCATCCTGCTGCATCGTTTTATGGGTCCAATTAGAGTTGCTACATGTACAGATGCATGTTTTATATTGACTGAGTTGTGCCGCTGTCTCTATGACGAAAACAGCTGGTGTGCGTGTTCCCGACAAGCACTTCCTGACCAATCAGAGGCGTCCGCATTGTCTCTCTGCTTGTTTCTGGTGGAGATGATCTGAGGATCTACAGAGTCACTGTGATGTAAATAAACTGCGAGACAAATTCATGTCATTGTGGACAAATATTACAATAATTTAGCTTTAAATGTGCGTCATAGAGACACTTTAAGGGGGAAAAATGGGGGAGAAAAGGATGATGAAGGTGAAATGGCTCAGGAACTGGAGTGAAAGTCAACAGCGGGTCTGCGAGAGGGTCATCCCGCAATCAAGATCAAAATTTATTTTAAATTTAATTTACTTTCAAAGTTTTTCCCCCACTTGTTAATAAATCTGTTCCGCATACTGTCCTCGTAGGTCTGCAGCTGTTAAACTTTCTCAGCACAATTACTGTCTAAATAATAATCAAAGGTTTACGATTATCATGATTATTTTAATTAGTTTAATTACAAATATGTAAATACACATGAACATTAGTCTTGCAGTTTCAGTGTGGGCTGCCGAAATGATGTAGAATAAACACGTTTTTATTCTTTTCAAGCCTTCATCGACAGGATTGCTGCAAATAAATGTGTTTTCATTCTGTCAGCAAGTTGTGTTGATGATTATGGCTATGACATTTTTATATAAAGTGATAATATCGAGGAATCTTCACATTTAATTCATTGTGACATTTTATCCTGGGAGGAAGTTATTGTGAATTAAATATCCACATCTCAGCTTCCAAAAGCGTACATGTTTGTGTGTTTGGTGTAAAAGGGGCTGAATACAACTCACCGTTGACAACCACGGCTATGTCCACAAAATCTATCTCCCCTCGCGTCTCCACGCTGGCCTCGCAGCGGTACACGCCTTCGTCGGCCTTGGTCACCTGATGGATCTGCAGGTTGTTGTTCTCCAGCACCTGGAATCTGCCTTCACAGCACCGACACAAAAACAACACAGTAAGTCAAAAACAGAAATGAGATAAGAAAGTTTGGAGAAAATAGCCATCTTCACTCTGGTTTAGTCAGACTGTCAATCCTCACTTCAGCACATTTGCCTGATAATGTCCAGACAGATAAACACTCGCAATTATAGCTCTGCACTGTTGTGGCCACTGTAGGATTGGCCAAGAGGACTATTGAGGCTTCTATCTCATTTCTCTGCAGCACAGATATTTATAACCAGGGATCGCAATTAGAATGAAATGATTAAAGAGGGGGGAGAAAAAAAAAGTTCCTCTTGATGTTTCATCACTACTGTGTCTCTGAGGATTTAAATTTCAATTAAAAAATGTGACAGATTCAAGGATTCAAGGGGTCATTCTTTCTAATCAGTTCTTAGTGATGAGCATTTTCTCAGGATGAAAAAGAAGCAGTGGATTGAAGATGAAATAATGAGTCTTATTCACGACTTCTACAGGAAAAAACAAAAACTCCAACCTCTCCTCTGAGTGCTTCTCTCTTTTGGTCTCCTGATATTTAACACTGTTAAGGATAAAAAAGATGTGATGATCAGGGAGAGCTGTGGAAATGTTACATTTTAATCACAGGAAGTGGAAGGTGATGGACAACATGAAGAATAGGACATTTATTTTTTAGGTTATTTATATTTTTAATGAGATGCAGGGTGCCGGTTTGCTTTCCGTCGCTCCGTCACCATCCAGCTGCTCCATAATCCATCCTCTCAGTAGCTTGTTAACATGGTTCCTGTCCAAATTAGATGCCTCCTCCAGGGCTGATGGCGTTTCTATTCATAGAATGTTATATCCTTGTCTTATTATGTATCCACACAAACGAAGGAAAAAGCTTTTCCTAGAGAACTGCAATTTTGGCACATTAGCAGGCCTTTTCAATGAGAAACACTGCTGAACCCATGAGGCTCGTCAGCATTTGTCATCCCAATAAGCCAGTGTGTTTGGCATTTTTACATTCAGATCCTCTGAGAATGTCTCTTTGAACAACTTTTATCATCATCATCAATTACTGGAACAGTAAGCGCTGATTGATAAGTAGCACATCTCTGTTGTTCTATCCTGTTATGTGTGTGTTTCCTGCCCCACAACACTTTTATCTTGGTGTTTTACAATGCAATCTTAGTTTCTCTAAAAGTTAGGTTGGATCAGACAGATCAGTTGTCAGTCTGACACTAAATTGGCTTAATGCACAACTCCACTACTTCCTTAACTTAAGAAAAGATTTGCATAAAACCTGTTGGTAACCATGTTGAGGCTAACGTTTATTATGCTAGTTATGCTAACAGATTAAGAGACAAGCAGCTGTGTTGTTGCTAAAAGTTCATATCTAGCCTTAAATCTGATATTATTTTCTCTAACCAGAGCAAAAATAAAAATCCTTCAGTCAGATAATACAAACAGATAATTTACACGTTGTCTTTCAGCCTTAACTTGTTGCAACAAAATAATGTCAAGTAGACGACAAAACAAACTTGAAAAACACTCAGAGCTGAAACCTCCACCAAGCTCGCAGTTCCCCGTCATATTGCGAAGGGGAACCTCCACCAAGGAGGTTATGTTATCGCCGGCGTTTATCTGTCTGTCTGTGTCCAACATAACCCAAAAACTTATGAACAGATTTTCAGGATTTATCTAGAATGGGAAGATGAAGAAGTGATTAAGATTTGCAGGTGATCAGGATCACTGTCTGGATCCAGGAATGTTTTCATTCGCCTCATGACGCCTCCTATAGGCCGCAACAAAAACAGCAGACAGATACAGCCTATAAGAGGCGTCAGCTGCAGTAACATGAGTGGATATCTCACAATGTTAAAGAATCCTTTAAAACATTCCTGGATCCAGACAGTGATCCGGATCACTTCCAAAATTTCAATCCCTTTATCTTCCCATTCTGGATATTCCATGACTCTGGATTATGTTGTACACAAACAAACAAACAGATAAACGCTGACAATAACATGGCAGAGGTAAATATTAACAGTATTTTACAAAAGTTTGAAACTTTTCTTAGACCAACTTTTATTTAGCATCTGTCAGATGAATCGTAGTTGACACGAATCCTCTGTCTAATAATACATAATAACTTTGAGATCTCCATATTAGAGACCCTCATCAGTAACTGTAGGCCACTAGATGAGATATCCATTCTGCTGTCCATGTTGGCAGATTTGAAGTAATCACAATTTACCTCGTCATTATCATAAGAAAGCAGCAGGATTTTACATTTTCTCCTCTTCCTCATACAACTCTTAGCATAACCCTGAACCTTCTTGTTATTATCATCCATTATATCTGTTCTTCCACTGCAGTCCTTGAGGAGCTCTATCCTGCAGGGCTTAGTATGCATCATAACCTCAAATTAGTTATAAATAGTCAGACAAAAACCTTTTATTGTGTTTGCGGGATAGCATCCTTTTCTGCTTTGACATTGAACAATACATTTATTGAACCCTAAATGTTTCTACAAGAGATAATTACACAACAAATCCAGTAAGCTCTACAGTGGTTCTGTTTATTTCCTCTGAGCCAACTCAGATGAGTATATGATGCTTCTGATGTGATATGCAAGCACACTGCTCACAAAAATATTGTTAAAAAACAAGTTAAAAATCTACCCCATCAATAAAAGATGTTGCTTAAATTAGGATAAAGCAACAAGTGTTAAGTCAGGCTAGCTGTTCGTTAGCCTGATTGCTTTTATTATTCATCTAGTTTTTCTTTTTATTCATTTTTTTATAAGTAATTAGAAAATCATTTACACTTTCCAGCAGTTTATAAACAATGTATCAATTTATCTAAATTTAGTTTTACCATTTTTCTTCCGTTAAATGAATGGATCTTCCCCAACTTACTGGAAAATGCCAGATATCCTCCCCAAATATGTTCTGCACTGCAAAATATGCTCAACAGAATAAACTATCCCATCATTACCACAATGTGACTGAACAGTCGATGATGGTGTGTTTCTTCCCCATTTCTGCAACTTGCAAAACTAAATAAATAAACAAGATGGCTGCTTGTAGAGTTACTCACAGGAGATGCAAAGTGTTTGCCTGTCGCTTTTCCAATTAGCACAAGTCAACATGCTTTTTTTCCCAAACAGAAATAATTGAAGCAGTGATTGAAGGAGAGTGAGCTGGTAGACAATGAGCTACAGGCAATAAGATGCAGCTTCTCAGGAAAAGATGACGTTGTTAAAGTCATGGTTGCTCACAAAATAATGGGGAAAAGACGACATGTTCACCAAAAGACAAAGTTCTCCTACTGTCCCCCCACCCTGCAAAATGGCTGCTAAATCCACCACATTCATATCGTAAGAATTCCATTAACATAAAAAAGTAGAATTGATATTGTTAGTCACTGTTTATGCACATAAACATTTCAGGAGATCATCTGATCAGGACTTACTGTGGTGTTCCTCGGTGATCTCATTGTCCTGGTAGTACCAAACCACCACTGGTACCGGTGAACTGATGACATCACACACCACCTCTGCCGTCTCGCCATAGCGAAACTCCTGCGGCGACTGAATATCCTTGAACGTCAACCTTTCTGTGAGATTTAAGAAAAAAATAAAAAGTTATAACAATCTGACACTTCAATTTTTTTTCTTTTTTTTACAATTCTGTTTTTTTCTTTTGTTTTATTCCTCTAGTCTGAACAGAAGAAGAAATTGCCCTCCTTTGTTGTCCTGGTTGCTGTGATTGTTTAGAGGCAACACTTAATGTTATAGACTTGGAGAAGCTTTTCTGAAACGCATCTTTAGCTTTCTGTCTGGATTCAGTGCAGGTTTTTTTCTATGTTGCTCATATAGATTTAAATTTAGGAATGGACATGTGGTTGTTTTATAAATCATAAAATAAGCATGACTGCAGGCAGAGGGAACTCAAATCCCAACTTTATGCCGACATGCGACTCATATTGGATCTCTGCATTTCAGTCTGAACAGTTCAAACCAGATCCAACTTCAGATCCAACCCAGGACACGTTGGGTACGTTTACACTGCAGGTTTTTTTTCCACTGAAATCCAACATTTATATGATCATTTCATGCATATATGTGAGTGGAACTGCGCCACACAGTGTGTTGTGTTTACTGAATATGGACGCTTCATGTGTTTGTGCATCGAATCGGAATTACTTCAGAAAAGACAATGAATGAATGAAATGAGGTAATATTGTGATGCTTTCCTTCCACTGGTGCAGAATTATGATGTTTGTCTCACTTCTGCGACATCAAAGTTGTATGAAATGCATCATTACTGTTCACGCAGAGGTTGCTTCTCTACAAACTATTAGGCCTTTTCCATTAGGACCTACTCTCACCGGCTTTCCTCCGTTCTACCAGGCTTCAGGATGTTTCCAATAGATAGTCGTGACTACAGGCTGGAGTAGAGATCAGATCAGCCCTTAGCTTTGGTTTAATAGCGAACCGGGCAGCAGCTTCAGAACCAACCCGAGGTACTTTCTGGCAGATTCAGAATAAATCTGATCGCGTATTTGGAACAGACACCAGCACTCTCTGCAGATCTCAGCGACAGCTTTATAATATCTCTGGTCCCGAATTATAAGTGAAAACCAGTAGAGTCCAGTTCAGCTGATCAAGTCGAGTAGGTATGGAAAAAGCGCATATATGTACCCAGTTTACCAGCAGATATGAAACTAGCCTGGCAGGATTTTTTAAAAAGTGCCATTTAGGCTGAGATAGACTTACAAACTATACATGAATCACGCAAGGCTAAAAAAACAGAACTGAGCTGAAATGCAACATAGCTACTGTTACTAAACTGGATATACACTAAACCCTAAATTACTCATACCAGTGCCAAATAAAAGGGATTTCTTCTTTTTTCACTTACAAATTACTATTACTATTCACTTAATAGGGACCCAAAAGAAAGTTTGAAGCCATAACTGATTTACTTTCAGATAAAAAGTACAAACAAACATCTTTAAAGGAGTGAAAATCACACAGTAAAAAATGATTCATACGCCATCTCAATAATCAGTCGCATAGTTCTTATCCTTTATCACAGCTTCCAAACGATGATGATCGCTCGGAAAGGCTGCAGCTACCTGTGATCCTTCATCAGAATAACCAAACATATGGATTGGTCTTCCAGCATTTTTTATGGGACTGAGCGACAAAAAAAAATGAAATCAGCCAACTTTTAGAAAATTAAAGGAATTTAATGAACACACGCAGCTTTTAAATTGTTGATCTGAGGAACACTTCACCCGCAGCCTCCAGTTCAAAGTTTTGTCCTCCTGATCTACAAATATTTGGTGTTTGGATAAGAGGACGTAGCTTTTGGAGCGACCTTTCAAAACAACACATGAGCTGTTGGAAGTCCACTCGCGTTCAGAACATCGTCCTGGCTTCAGTAACGCCGCAACCAGCTGCCGTCACCGTGAAGAACTCAGCGACAGCTCTCCTATCTGTCCTCTCTGCTAGCAGCGCTTCACCATTAGCATTTGCCTCGGTGATTTATGCCAGGCTGTGCCTTAAAATGAGCTTTCGCTCCCTCTGCCTGAGAACGTGTCTGGCATCTCACTGTCTTCATAATCTTCAAGGATGCCTTTGCATGCTCGTATCATCCACTCTGTTGGTTTCTCATCATTTCTCCGTCATTTGCAAAAAAATCAACTCATACTTCCCATCACGCTCCCTCTCTAAGGCTTTAATACTTCTGGTGCTGCTTGTTTGTTCTCTTTGTATCCATTTCCTGCCTCTTTTGTACTCATGCTGTTCTACAAGAGAATCAGTAAAGGAAACATCCTCGCAGGAGTAACACTCTGCTGAACACTTGACACCGGCAAATTGAGAATATACTCAGCACTCCAGAGTTTCCCCCTCTGTCATGCGCTGACATACAGCAGAGTTAGCCGCCTCATATGAGCCTGTGTTCCCTGGACTTGTCTCCTTATTGGCTTGTGCATTAATAAAGTGGGAGGAAATGAAAAAAGCGAGGTCAGACACTGTTCTGGCTTTTCCAGGAACATCATCTCTAGTCAGTGATTGTATTTCAGTAAACCACTGCAGTAAAGTCACGTAAACAGCTATAGACTCCATTCAGATGATTCTCCAGATACATTAGAACAAGTCAGAGTCAGCATTAAGCTAGTCCCTCTGTGAGGCGTTGCAGTGATTAGGATGCTAATGTCACGTCCTTGTTTTAACTGCATCACTTCACAAGGTATTATTATACATAATGCAACACTGAATGCCATCTTTTATTTCCCAAAGTTATTTACTAAATGACTATATTAAACAGCAGACATTGATTTTAATTACTCATTTTACTGGTGCATAGTTACCATGAAACACAGATGAGATAAGGTGCTTTTAGTGTCTTAGATCATTCAGATACGTCTGACGTGCTTATCACAGCAAAGATCTTGAAATTCAGTAAGAACAACTTCATCCTGTACAAATACTGCAGCCTTGAGAGACATTTTACTTTCACATTCCAACATTTAAAAGGAAAAGTGAAGGTTCTGGATGGATGTTATGCTTTTGTAATCTTTTATGAGGTGGGCGCATCCAGAAGCTGCTGCTTCTGGTACAATGCAGCACTCTGAGGCACCTTTTTCTTTTTATTTATAGTTCATATGGTTTCTTTTTGCTGATAACTTAGGATATACATGTTCAATGTGAAAATATCTACACATGTACGCCAAAACGTATATCCATATATATCCATACCCGTCTTCACATACTCACCTGCATATTTACATAAATACCAACAGATACCACAAATTAAAAAGGAGCAGATAGAAGAAAACTGTCTAAACTTACTGTAATAGGTAACACTGCTAAAGTACCACTGCTTTAACACTAAAGATACTTTCCAATCATTTGTTTTAAGTGAAAAAGGAAGAAAACATTTATCTTTTACTCTCTTCTTCTAAACCAGAACCACCTTCACCAACACCAGTTTGGATGCTGGTGAGGTGACTGGTTTGCAGCCCTGTGCTGCTCAGGAAACCTACGTCTGAGCCCAGTTGCCAAGGAAACAATGGTTTTAGGGAGCTGGTTATGTGGGGAATGAGGCGATGGCTGAGTGGTGGCAGGTGTGATTGAGGCTGTGATGTCTCTCCTAAAGCTTCACTGAGAGACGATGAAAAGGCAGCGGCACAGCAGGGAGGATTTCCACTGTGTGTGTGCGGCTACCTGGACTTTTAATCGCTGTATCCGGATGTTTCATCCAATTAAACTTCTGATTAAAGCTGCACTGTATGAAAATATTCAGGCGCTAACTCTTTCCAAGTTGTGGAATTTCTTTTCTTATATATTTTATTAATCCATTTTGGTTTATTCTTTGAACAGTGTGTTTAAATATCAAGCATCCTCTTTTACTTTTTCCATTTTACTTCAACTTTTCTGATTTAAATCAGGACCTTAAGAGGATTTTAAAAGACTCTACAGTTCAGCTGTTCATATTATATTTATTCGGTACATTTCAGTTTCTAGCATGGTGATTTAAATGCCCTGTAACCCTTTAATGCCTGAATTTATTTAAAATCATATTTATATATTTTTTTAAAAAGGTTAAGTACAGGGAAAAGGTAAGACTAAAAAGATGTGAAAGAATTAGTACAAAATAAAAACTGAATGGAAATAAATCAATACAAATACAGAAAAACAGAAGGGATAAAATAACGTTTGTTATAAATAAAAATTCATAAATACAGACAAAAGTAAGATTCAAATAAGTTTAGTATAAAATAAAAATTAATGGAAATAAATGTATCAAAATAAACAGAAAAAAGGGAAAAAAGAAAATTAAATAAATGGTTCTCATAAACTCAGGAGGTTAAACGTTTTTATTTCTGTGAAAAAGTGTATTTTTGTTTAGAAAACCTGGTACATTTTAGTTATTTCTGTTATTCCAAAATATTAGCTTTAATATTGTACATGCGATGACTGAATCAACCTCTAAAAACATCATTTGCATATTTAATTTAATCCAATTAATTCCACATTGAGAACAAATACTTTTTTCTTGGATACATGTCACAATAAGAAGATTTTGGAGGATTTTAGTCGACAGGAAGCAATGAGCAGGTAGAGGTTAAGCTGAATGTCCTGCTCAAGGACACTTTAAAAGGGACAAAGGCTGTTAATTTAACTGCTTGCTGTTAAGATAGGATCTGTGATGGGACGGTCTGTAATGACTCGACCACCCCCTGCCTTCTAACATTACATTTTACCCAGGAAATGGTAATGGGTCAGCGAGGCAGGTTAGGCCCGGTGCCACGTCCCTCATGTCTGGCAGGAGTCCCATGGCAACGCCGGCTGTCATTATGCTTTAATCACAAGAACGAGCAGAAGAAACAGACCCGCTCCCGAGCTCTCCCACAAAGACAAAGCTTACGGTAAATCTCCAGCACCACAGAGGCCTCCGCCGTGTGACCGCTAGCGTCGGTGGCCTGACAGCGGTAGATCCCGGCGTCCTCGATGATGGCGTTGTAAATGATGAGCCTGGATCGCGACGTCTCCGTGTGGAGCGCCATTCGCCTTGAGGGCAGTATGCGCTCGCCCTGAGGGTTGTACCACTCCAGCCTGACTGGCTCACCGATGGCTAGCAATGCAAGAAGAAAAAAAGATGGATTAAATGATCCGTTTGGGATAAATGTACTCCATTACGTTTGATAAACAAGTCAATAAAACAGGATATCTGAGGACAGGTCACTCACATGGGATTTATTTTCATTGATGGGATGTAATTAAAGCCTGTTTGGCTCCTTTACGCTCGTTTTCACACATGAACCAAGTAATTTATTCAACTAACTTGAAGGAAATATCAATCCATATGAAATAACTGCATGAAAAGGTTACTAAATGGAGAAAAACTTAACACCAGTAAGGAAAGGAGCCTAGAACACATCCAGAGGTTTTAAATCCACATGTTAACCTCCCATGTTGCTACTGCCACCAAGCAAGTAGTCGAGGGAACAGACGGGTGGAAATTAAATGATCATAAAATACTTTTGAATTTACACAGCTAATAAGTCCTTACAGGAAGAGGGACATATGCAAGCTGCAAATCACACTATTATTCCTCAGATTACTGTGTGTGTGTGCTTAACACACACGGGCACAAACAGTATGAAATGATGTAGAGCTAGCTTAAACCCTGGCGTCCTTATGTGCCCTATGAAATGAGAAGTCATCTTTGGGTGATGATAGAGCCATCTGCGAGCAGCAGGTGCCCCTTTGCATGCAAATAAAAGAGGGACTGTGGAGGGCCGTTACATGGCTTATCAATCAGCTACAGCCTAGAACAAGAGCCGGGATGAATGCAGTCCTGTACAGCTAGCTAGAAACAGACTTCTGCAACACAGAGTCGAAAGATTTTAAGCTCAGCAGCAAAGGGCTCGCTGTGCTCAACAGCTCCCAGGTGGAAGCGTAAGGGAGCGACTAGCATAGCGTATAACATCAACACGCCATGCGAGCACGTCAAGTTTAATGATGACAAATTTGCCTCTTGATGCCTGAACTTGCAGAGTCACACATGCTAACTGTGATCAGGGTTCACATCCTTGGCATCTGTAGCTGCTACAAGTTAGCTTCAAAGCAAACACATGTGAAGACTTGCTGCCCAACAGAGCTTTGTGGTTCATGTAGGCTCGCACAAGAAACACAAAAGTCCCCAGAAGCACCGTAGGCATCTTCTTCTACCTGCTGGCTTACAATGTTATCACCTTCCTGCATTATGCACTCTGCTGACAGCACAACAGCTAGCATGGTGACAGGCCCATTTGATTCAGATGATGTGAGAAGTGCGTGGTGTGCCGGCCCGTTATGCACGCTTAGCACGGCCTCCCTCTGCGCATCTTTATTCCGCTTGAATAGCTCCTCTTAAAATCTGCATAAGATGTGGTTTTATGACAATTTCTTGGCAAGAAAGAAAACTCCAGACACTTACTTTTCTGAAGGTATAATGCTAATGAGCACAATGAGGACTGCTTGTGTGGGAGATGACAAAATGCACACAAAGCGGCTGATCATTGCTTACAGCGCGTGGAACATAGCTTCATTTCAAATGCGCAGAAACAAACGGCCTGCATGTCAGCATTCATGATTCTCAGTGGTGATGCTGAAGCAGTGTCTTCACCTCCTGCACATGTAAGATTACAAACTACAAATACCCCCTGGGTGCTTAAATGTAGTGAGAAGAAGCCCAAACACTCCCGCAACACATCTCCTCAGCGGCTGGCGTTGGAGCTTTGTCAGTAATTGATTTAAGTCTGAAGGGAGAAAAACAGCAAGTAGAGAAGATGGATCTGATCAGAGAGGGAATCTCACTGGTCAGCATGCATGATGTCAGACGGATCTGCTTCTTTTCATCCACTCGTTGGCCCGGGGGGAATGTTCTGCAGCTCTGCTGGGACCAACCAGCATGATCTTTCTTACTGCGGTTATCAGAACAAAACCACAGAGAGGCGACAACTCCTGGATCTGGTTTGAATATCGAACAAGGTTAATCACACACTGAAACACCATTTTATCCTCCTTTTGGGGGCACAGCCTCCTATCACAACACGCATCTCTGGAAAACAGAATCGTTTCCCAAACATTTGCAAATGCTGAATGCAAAAATGGGTATTCCTGAACTATACGTTCGCAAATAGCTGCTTGCTTTCAATGATGTATGGCGAAATTTTCCGTTGCCATGGTGATGTCAAGTAGTTGGGATTATTTCTGACAGTGGGCCTGAGGTGCAAAGTATTGGAAGAAACAAAAGGTAAACGCGCACACATACACACACACACACACACACA
>JBAMHX010000027.1:8245779-8264685 GCA_037177515.1 Pseudomugil tenellus | reverse complement strand
GCCACCACGTTAACTCTTTTCCAGCTTATTAGGACTCGTGTTTGAATGATTTCACTGAGCTTGATCTCACTGTACAGTGACACAAACTGACCAGACCTTTTATTTTATCCTCCCCCTACAATTCAGCATAAGATCTGAATATAACCATTTCATCATTGCCAAAATGGTTGTTACAAGCTGCCCAAGAACTAAACGCTCTATGGTGGGAAAAAATACAAATATTTAATTCCAAATAGGCAAATCCTTTTTAACTCCACAATCTGTTTACAGTAAGAAAAACACCTGCTTTACCTGTAAAACCTGCAATCTTTAACTGTCCTTTCATGCATGTGGAATGAACATGGCAACATGTTGTCTCCATCCCACCCCCCCTTCCTCTGCGGAGAAGCGATCATAGCCGTAGGGACTGAAATGGCACAGTGGTGGGCTGATTATTCTCCTGCCACATCCTGCCGGCGGCGGTGACATGGCCATTATATCAGGCCTGTGGATTAATTCAGTCACAAAGGAGAGGTCACTGGCTCCTGCCAGGCTTGAGAGGGGAGGCTCTGGGGATTATTTGAGGGGGAGTCAGACAAGGCAGGCAGTCTCCTTTTGGCTTTGCAGCAATGAAATTCAAAGGTTTAAGGTCAACAGCCTCCCTAATTGAGGGGGTACATCCTGTGATAATACCAGAGCAGACCATTAAGGCTGCTTTATTGCTAAATCATCTCCAGTTTAATCTGAATTACACTGAATATTTGTTTAAATGCTGACTGGTGTAACGCAGCTTACGACAAACGGAGTTAGTATTAAATTCCAATTACAATGAAATGATAATAAAATGGCAAGACTTTGAGACATTAAAAGACAACATAAAGCTTCTTGTGTACATATTGTAAAATAATTTATCATTGAATGAATAGATATAGCAATAATGAAGCTAACAGATAAAACCTGCATTATTTCCTTTCCAGCTTCTTCACTTTGGTTGTATTTCTCATGTCTTTTATTGCTATCACCTTTCATTTTACTTTTCCATCTTTCTGTTGCTTCATCGTGCGGTGGATTGCTTGCTCACCTTTTTCCGGATATCACATCTCTTTGTTCCTAACAGCTTTGTGGATGTCCGTATGGTGCTTTGGACAGAAGCTGCCACCAACTGTCGCTGTGGCCCGGCCAACGAGGGATTGAGAAAGCCAGCTGCCGGATCATTCCAGTGTAAATACGCTTCAGAAGTGTCACTTGGACCATTCTACATGTTACCTCCAGATGATACAGCTTATTGGCGTTTCAGGATTAAATCAGGTCTAATAACCTCTCAAGTTTGTCCATACAAGAGGAGATTGAACTAAGCTAGTGGTCTGACGCAGAAGAAAGTCTGCTGTGTTAACAGTGGGAGAACTAAAACGTTGCAGTTGGTGAAGGTCATCCCACTTTTACCTTATTTTAAAAATGCCATACTTCCTGGTACTTATAGGGCACCATTACAAGCTTCATCAGCTCCCAGTTCTGCCTACAACACACAGATATTTGCTGTACGGCGAAAAGTCAACATGATCCACAGAATCTATCCAGGACTTGTCCTGATAAGTCAGAAAAACAAATATCAAGCTGCATAAAGATTATCTAATGGAGGAGTAAACCCTCAGCTGGACTGACCTTTATTGGAAACTGATGAAGGGATCCATTATGTTAATGGATTATTTACAAGCACTACAAAAATGCTTATGTGACTCAAGCGAGTTTAAAGAGAAACATAAATCTGATCAATAGAAGAAGGTACTCTGGAAAAAAGGGACACACTCTTATGTATTGTAAAAGGCCCACAATGAACATCTATTGATTGGCTCTTAGTTATTCAAAGGATGCTTTTCAAGGCATGTATGAAGGTTCTCTGCAGCTCTCCGGATCGATCGCCACCACAGCCAAACCAATATCATTATTGCTTGTTGTTGCATTGATGCCAACAACTGAATGCCATAACAAATCATCATTAAGACCAAAAAGAGTGTGTGTGATGCATTTTAGGAAATCAGATACTTATTATCCCGCTTTCATGCTGAACTGCTTTTTTGTGAGATCATTATCGAGCGAAGCTACAGCGTGATTTTTCAGCTGATTGCCACGGGAGACCGGCACCTCCGTCTGTGTGGCTGAAGGTCATGTCATTTTCTAATCTGATGCTGTTAGTCACAAAAACATGTAAAGATGGTGGGTCTTTGTTGAAAGACGAATGGGAAATGCCTCAGATGAAAGAAAGCGATCACACCATCCATTAATCATGGATGAAAGAATGGACAGACAGAGGCTCTCGGCTGTCATACACCATAAGTAGGACGCAGTTTAATGGGCTAATTAATAGGCTGACAGAACGCTGGGTGTGACGGCACGTAACATGTGTACCGAATGACTGCTCCAAACACCGCCGTGGCACTGCAGTGTGCACATTAAAGAGAAATCTGTCACTGAGCTTATGGGTGAGTACACCGCTCTTTCCTTCACGATACACCCCCACCACCCCAATGACAGATGATAGCAGGGTGTTTATATCCATACACGAGCTCGGCTCTGCGTGGCTTTCAATTAGAACTGTCAGTAACATGCACTCTGCGCCCTATCGAGATAAAGGTAGGCAAACAAATCAGTATGCATGGAGCAAAGCATGGCTCTAAAATAACCCGACTTTACTTTGTGCATGTCATCATCACGCCTTCCCATAAGGAACATAGTTTCTAATCTCCATAAACATAGGACCAAAGTTCAAGATCGATCCAAAACTGGGATTTTGTTTTTCGTTTCGGTGTTATTTTTCCCTCTTTGTGTCCTTCTGGGTTTGGTTTTATACACAGGAGACGGCTGCATTCACACTTGAGAGGTTCCGATCGATTAAAACAAACCCTGTTGCGAAGGTTCCTTTAGCATGAAAAGCTCTTATGTTCACCCAACAAGTGGATCAAGATGGTTGGAAAAGGTGATTTTTAGTTTGTTTCCAAGTTTTGACAAAAAAAGTATTGAGACAACAGCAAAGACACACAAAGTTCATCTCCTTCCTCTAATCATAAGGGTGTGATGCTCATTTCAGTTCAGCACCTGTGGTGGATCCAACATTTCTTTGCAGGATATCTTCCTCTTAATGTGCTATTTAAACTTTTTTATGTATTTTATAACCTCTTTATTGCATTTTCACTACTATGATTCTATTAAATAAACCAATATGGGTCACTGCGGGTGGCATTGCTTAATTAAAATTAGTTCACAGAAAGGCGAGTTGTCCATGCGACTGTCTGTGTCTTTAAACATCACATGCTGTCAACACTTCTATACTTTTTTTTAACCATGTTTATCAGCTGTTTTAAGCTCACATCAGTAAAATGCTTCATGCTTTTTAAGCTAACCACGCCCATTTTAAGTGCCCAACCAATCACAGAGTACTTCTCAGAGACCAAATTATTTTCTTATCTTCCTTGAGAACAAGAAAAAATTCTCACTTCAGATGGAGTATGTAGCAAACACTTCATCAAAATTAGATCCCTAAATCTCATTAATGAGGAAATGTGGACACAGAAAATGATCTAAAGCTTTTATTCGGGCTGAATAATTTAAAGTTCTTTGGCTTTTGTGACCTAAAGCCTTTAATACATAAAAGCACAGGTGAGACAGGCTTTGCAGCTGGATAAGAGGTCATTATTAGATGACCTTGAAGTAAAACAAAGTGACTAAAACTGGACAAATAGTTTCAATAAAACAATTCTTCAGTTCACAGAACTTATTTCTATACTATGCTGATAAAATGTGAGGTTTGTGAGTGAGCCACAACCACACTGCCGTCATAGACACACAACTCGGCAGCAAATGTCCCTGACGTGGATAATTGTCGCCGCTGTTACTCCAAAGACAACACATCCCCCAGCTTTACAATTAGCATATTCATTATTTAACTGGGGAGCAGCTGGCTAATTGGCAAATGAAATGCTTTCAATAATGTTCACATGAGGAGCAGAATTTGATTAAACTGAATCTGGGGAAAATACCAACAAAGAAATGAATATAAATTAGCATGTGAGGGGAGGGGGGGGGGGGGGCAACTTTTGGGACATAGAGTGACAGCTTATGCTATAAGTGCTGCTATTCTGCATAAGTACCAACTTTGTTGTGTTTGTGGGCAAATAAAGTAGGGCAAAGTCGACAAAGCAAGAAAACATAGAGAATTACCACAAATTCCCATCTGGTGCCAACTGTAAAATCCCCAAAAAGAGGGGCACGATACTGCAGCTGAGTTCTGCTTTAATGGACTGCTAAAGCCAACTCAGACATGTCAGCTTCCTAAATCAGAGGGGAGGCCGGAATATGCTCGTAAAGATGCCCCGCGACTCTCGTCTCTGCTCATTCAACTTAATGACACACTCTCAGGATATATATCAGTGTCTTCTGGATCCTGGTTGAGGATATTAAACTTCGATGGGTTCCGGCAGTCACTAGTTTCCAGTATTTCTTTGCAGCACCCACCTGATAGGCAATAAAAACGATCAAATAAAGGGTTTTAGCTCCACGCTGACACATCCATCCTCATATTCTTAGACTTCTGATCAACAACATGCAGACAGTGCTTAAAGATTTGCATCAGGAAAGCCAGAGCTTCAGCAGCTGCAGGAACTGCTGCAGATGCAGGTGGTGGCTGTCAGGAAATATCAGTTAGCAGCCTGGGAGGTGTTTCTTACTAGTCTGCATGTAATGTAGCCGTTTTGTTCTGCTGAGTCACAACAACATCGGCATGCAGCTGTGATGACAAACACCCCGTTGTGAAAGAAAAATAAGCGTATTGATTCTGGCACTGAGACTTTTGAAGACTTTAGAGACAGAAGTGAGGCTTACCAGAACCTTTAGCATCTCTGATGAGTTGGGACTTCTCCGACATTGCGGTCAGCTAACAAAGATCCATCCAGGAGCAGCAGGCTGGGAGGTGAGGTCACAAAGGAATTCTGGGTACCTCGAAGCAGTTTCAAACTAATTAACTAATGCAAATGTTCATGACTCCACTATCAGCAGCGCCAGATGACGGTGGTGTGAACTGTAGGACTAAAAAGAGGACCGCAGCTCTCCAAACAAATTCCAGTGAACAAACCAGCAGGGTTGATGAAAAAAATATGCTTTGAGTACGAATTAGATAGTAATAAAACAGCAATTAGTTTCATTGTTAGGTGCAAAATTCAACCCTATTTTAACAGCAGTATTACCTTTACACAGTAGCGAAATATTTCTGGTAAATCTTTAAATCTTTTTTTCAAATGAAATAAAAATGTAAATTAAAAAGATGAATATACATCTAAAAACTCAGATTTGCAATATTAACTACAAAGTTATGTTATGATGATGATTTTCTGGAGAACATGTTTCATTTCCTGTTTGAGCAAATAAAAAGCAGGATTAAAATCTGAGCATTACTATTTTATGAAGAAAGAAAGCAATTTTTCCAGAGAAAATAAGGATTATTCAACATTTTCTTTTCAAATTCCTTCCATTGCATGGTCAGAAACAATGACAAGATGAGCTTCAATATTTAACACCTTGCTAAGTTCCCCAGCCCAGTTTAAACAATAGTTATGTCTGAAGAAATAAAAAAAAAAGGTAGAAGTTCAGCATAACAACCCTATCCTTACAAAAACATGGTGGCGGCAGTATCATGGTCATGGTCAGTTCAGCTTCCCAGCATCAACAGGAAAGGGAGTTTGAATCATACTGACCAGTGAATTTATTAATTCCTTTTTCTAAACAAGGCCTATGTAGGCCTGTCATCATAGCAAACTTGCATTTAACTCTCAGAAATTATTGCGATAAACATTAATATTGCGCTAAGCTAACATAATAAGGTGTAATAATGTAAAGTACACTCTTTTAAGAATAAACATTATTTTCTAAACGAACATTTAGCTTGATGTGCAGACTAGTTTATGTGGTTATCTGGACCATATCTGGTCTTTTAGTTCAGGGTCCGCTCAGCAGTTACACAGTGTTGCTCATATAAAGGCTCGTGTTTTAACTTGACCACATATTTAAGGTGGCAGAGTGAAACTGAATGAATGTCTCATCTCCTATCCTTTATGCCATCTTGCAGGCAACGATGTAGACAAAGGCTTTGCTGCCTCTGAATTGCCCTCATGCACTATGATGCACAGATATTACATTTATTGTAACCGGAAAACTTATTGCGCTCAGTTTTTCTTATCATGTGATTAATTGACTTATTGCTTATTGTGACTAGTCGTATGCCGTCAGAAGCGATGACTAGGGCTATATCCCCGAATGCCCCCAGATATCCTATTCCCCAATCTTCCAGTAGACACAATAATATAAAGTTGCTGTTCAGTCACAAAGCTCCACCTGGTTTTGAAACTTTGAACCAGCCTAGTAGGATGCATCCCGGGGTCATGACCTTTTATTTGCATTTGATTTGAGGTCAATGAAACAAATAGTTCCAGATATATAGCCAAAAATCAGATTTTTTTTTTGTGAATGAAAGCGCCACCTGGTGGGGAAACCATAAATCCGATAATTGTGAAATTTGACACAGATCGTCCTCTTGTGGATCAAAACATGTTTGCTGAGTATCAGAACCTAATTGTACATAGTTTCAGAGATATAGGCTAAAATGTGGTTTTGGTGCATAAAGCGCCACCATGTGAGGAAACCATAAATCCCAAAAAGCTGAGATGTAATGCAGGCCGTCCCTTTGACGACCTAATCAGGTACACCAAGCATCAAATTCCAATTGTGAAAACTGAGTTATCGCGCTCTCACGAAGGATATCCAGCGGCGGCTTTGATGAAACTTTTATATCCTCGACACTCCGCGTTTGGGGATGTAACAAAGAGGGACGGAGGTTTTTTTGAGTGTCCAAACCAAAGAATGGTGGAATAATTCTTTCAAAGCACTGACCTAGAACTAATAAAAAATGTGTGGTTAAAAAAAAAAAAAAAAAAAGAGTAATTTGTGGGAGAAAACGCCTCAACACTCTAAAGTTGAAGCCGTTCCAAACTGAACTCGCACTTCAGTCACACATGTATGAGCAGCTTTGGTGGAGTTCAGTTGTGCAAAATGACCCCTGCACAGCGGAAATGTGGATAGAAGACATTATAAAGTGTTATTTTGTTTTTAAGTTTCTCACTTTGCATTTAAACGTGTGAACTAACTGGTGGCTGGACGTGGAGTTAGACGGCGACGAAGCAGGACTTGTTTCCACACAATCACTGGCCATGCTAGCATGTAGAGATGGCGTCCCTATTGGCTTTGCAGAAGATGAAAATGTGTCTGTGGAATCTACGAGCTGTTTTCCCCCTGCTGTTGGTGTTGATAATAGTGTTTGTTATTGGACCACATGGGGATGGAGCGGGGAGGGGGCTAGAAAACAAGCTCCCACAGCTGCGCCACCGTGGCTTGGTGACAATCGGCACCCTGGGCTGCTCTGATGCGCTGCAACAAATACTGGAGGAATGAGAGAGAAGGAGTCAAGAGAACACAATCCCTTAATTTCTGATGAGGACTGGAAACAAGCTGAAACTTTAGGGCATGCGAAAGGCCTCCAGGGAAAATGTGATCTAGAGCTTTGTTGATATGTCATGTAGCAGTGGAGCTGGATGGGAATCTGCATGCAAGGCCTTTGCTTTTCAGCTCTGCTGTCTGAAGTTCAAAATCCTTTGTGCCGATGGTGACACAGCCTTATAAAGACTATCGTTTACCATGTAAACGTTAAATTAGCATCTACATCCAGAAAAAGGAGCTCAGTTTCTCACCTCGGTGTTAATGAGCTGCTGCTTTGCCATCAACACAGCAGCCTGTTTAATTATTCACACAAAGCTGTTCTTTCTACTATTGTTGTCTGGATATCTTCTCTTAGTTTGACTTTTTCCTTTCAGAAAATTCTGCCTGCCCACAACCTGGAATACAGCTGAAATGAGCTGTTTGAAGGGACCAGAGGCTACGCAGAAGCAATTTGAGACTCTTCCTTTCATTGCAGCAGATGCCTGTAAAGCATAATGATGAACTATGAGAGCAGGTATCACTTCTGCAAATATTATGATGTGTTTTTGTACCAACGAGCCGCGGACTGCAAGGCTACTACCACATGCATGCAAGCGATAAATAAATAACCCTCGCTACCACAGGGGGAGGCCTGGATTCGCATCACTTCATATATGCTACCTCCTTTCATGATCATCCGTCTCCAAAAACATTCCAATACATCCTCTTCATCTCAGTCGTCCTCCTCTTCCTTCCCTCTCATCCCTCTCTTCCACCCCCAACGCCTCTTTTAGATTTCTTTTGTTTCCATAGAAACTAGGTCTTGTCCCATGTACTCCTCCTTCCCCGCTGGATAGGCTTCTGGAAGAGCATCATTCCTTCTGCACAAGCAGCCGCCTGCAGACGATCATTTGCAGCAGAGATAAATCTCTCAAACAAGGCCTTAATATGTCGCAGCGTAGCTTTAATGGAGTATATGTTTTAGGGGAAAATCTGAATTTTACATGTAAATAATTCACTAGTTTTAATTATTTTTATGCTGTTACAACTGCAATATTCTATTAATCTTGTGTGGATTCTTTGATATAATTGTGGAGAGAAACATGATCACTGCAAATCCAAACCATCAAACTGTCAGGGATATTAAATAGTCGCTATATGATACTCATCAAGCTGAAACTGGAAATCAATATATGAAATAAAGTGGATAAACTGCTTATAATAAAGCAGAGATAAGAATGAGTAGCTATGCCCAAGTCAGTTTGTGCATCTTTAGAGGAAATGATCTAAAATCATTCTGTGTACATTTCTGAGGAAATGTAAGAAGCAGATAAAAATGGCGGCGCAAATATTATCTCAACACACCCTTTGATTCTAAAGAGCATCTTGGCGCCAAAAAAGATTTATGTCCATTCATGTGGAAGCTCTGATTAATTAACAAATTCTTATTTACACTGATGGGCTTGTGCCCTTTATCAAAAAGGGCAAAGCTGCCAAGGAAAGTTAATGGATGGGATGGAAGATGCATTTTCATACTAAAATTTATTCAAGAAGCCAGTTTGTGTATTTGAAACGGGAAACGTGTTGATGCTTTGATAAAAAAAATTGTTTGTGGTTTGAATAATCGATGGCTTAAATGAGACCAAAGCAGCCATGAGCTGAATATGACACGCTTGTGCTGACATGCTGGGGTCAGACTGGGAATTCAGCCGCAGTCCAAACATATGAGTCACCTCATAATTACTTTTTGGATATGTTGGGTCTGAGGACATACAAAGAAAAAATCCTTTTTGAATATTTGAATTGAAATAATTCATTTACTCCTGTTTGCCATCTTTAACATGTTAAAAACGCTTATTCGTTTAAATATAAAGTAACTTGATACTGTGTCTAAGAACAATCCATGTGAACTATGAGGGGGGGTGCAGGAACAACTGTTTTAATGGAAAAAATACCTTAAAACAGGATATAACAGGGAAACATGGAAGGAGAAATCAATGAATGATCTGATAACACAAACTGTAAACCAACCTATAAATTCAGTGAGAGACTAATAACAAGTAAATCAGGACATCCAACTAGTTGAGCTAATGGACAGGAAGCAACAGAGTATACGATGGAAGGGGAGAAATGTACTCAATAAATCAGGAAACCAGAAATAAACATGACAGGACTGTAAAACCAAACAACAGAACCCTTAAAACCGAAAAAACTCGGACCTTATCATCTCTGTAAGAAGTCTTTTTCAGGATCTGATGAACTAAGCGAGAAATGCTAACTAGCATTAAAGTAAGCCAGTCCTACATTTACTAATCATTAGATCTGTGCGCTGTTGCGGGATTACATGCCATTACTGGGAACTGATCAAACGGCACCTGAATGATTTTCAAATCGATGGGAAGGAAAAAAAAAAAAACAAAACAATATGAAATATTTGGGGAAAAATTGTTAAAAAAGGGGAAGAAACAAAGTCCAGAACATCACCTTTTAAATTCTACCCATAAGGCATAAGATGGCAGCGACAGCATCCTGCTGGGACGATCATTTTCTCTGATTGATCTGTGATTGGAGACTGGTTAAGCCAAATAAACAGAGAAATCATTTAAACCTTCCCAAGTACCCATAAGCCAGTGACTGTATAAATACTGGAGAGAGCATACCATCACGTAACCCATGAGTTTCTGAAGAGCGCATTTGAAGCCAATTGGCGGGTCCTACCATCGCATCTTGGTGTTTCGTCATTATCTAAAAATCCCAAGCAGGAAGTACGCAGCTATAACCAGTGATAGCACTCTAACACGCATCAATCATGATCACGCCTCTAAATTTAAGATTAAAATAATATCGAAACAGATGCGTTAGAAAAAACAAAATTGAACAAAACTTTTTCACTGGGCAGACTGGCTGTTTTTTGAACTTGTCCAGGGTGTAACACCATGAAGAGGTGATGGCTTGGATACTGGAAATTAACCATCATTGGGTTGTTTTGGATTCTGAGAGATCAGCTAACAGACTGATGGTCGGCAAACAACACTCTAAACCCAAACAGAGTGATATTATCTAATATAGCTTCTCTACGGCTTTAAATTCCCTGCTGGAAGAATTGTTTACAGATGCTCTGGCCCCGCCTCATTCGTCCTAAATGTCTCCACACTTCCGGACTCTCTCGGGTGGAACTGCGCTGTAATTGGCTGCGACCACTTGGGAGGTTCTAGGAGACCCCGCCCCCCTCCCTCCCACAATGTGTTGTGTTTCTGTCACTGTCTGATCACTGCATTGCTGTACTGCCTCCTCCACTGGGAGCAGGGATACTAGGCTTTTTTTCATCTCTTACTACCTTTGTGTTGTGTTCTGCCCCCCCACCTGCAAAGGTGTGCTGCGATAAGCTCGCTGCACCTCATTACCTGTATATGTCTGTATAAGTCTGTATATGTCTAATGCGTGTTTGGTTTTGGCTGTTGTGGAAAGTTGAATTTCTCCTCCAACAAGAATTACAGGACAGCATAATTTCCATTAATAAAATATAATCTGCAGTTATCTTACGCTAAAGGAGACAATAAAGGAGCCATTGGAGTTTGTTACCTTAGTCTTTAAACAGCTCTTTTAACGACAGATACTTCCAGATCATTTCATTCACTCTGAGGTGAAAAAGCGTGTGCAATGGTAGCCTTTGTGGCAACCAATCCAGTCTGGACTAGAACCCAGTAGAGTTAGTATGGAGAGATTTAAAATGGATGAGCGCAGATGCTCCCTTTAGCAGCTGGTTAAACTTGAATGTCTTCTGCCAAAAAGGTGGAGAACTTCCAAAAAGAAAACTGGATCATTGAAAGAAAAAATGAGGACAGCTAAAGTAGCACCTGAGTACGAAGTGAAGGAGCTGAATGATTGTAGAAATGAGTCAAATCTGCTTTAACTTCAGCAAACGAACCAGCTACAGGAAAATCTGGTGTTGCTTTTTGGAGACATAAAAATTCATTTAACTAATAAAATGGCAGCCTTCATCATATTCCACACAGACAAAACCAATGTTTACTTGTACCTGGCCGAGGGGTCACATTACATACTTGGCTCAACCTTCCAGGGTGAAGAGGGTACACTTGTTTTAGAAATTTAAATAAATCTCTTCATGCTCATGTAAACCTTTCTCAGCCTTGTGCATTTTTTAAAAGACCCTGGAAAGTATTCAGACATTTCTTGGGAGTTTTATTTTGCAAATATATAAAAAAGCGAAGAGAGGCCAAATTTGACATGATTACAGCTGCAAGACCATTTCACCAACCTGCTGCAGTTAAGTTTACAGGCTGATTGTTGTGGATTATTTGCTAAGCTGACACTTGTCAAAATAGAACATGCATGCCTGTCGGCAGCACACAGTGGGGATTTTAGCAGGTTAATAAAGCTTTCAGCAATTTCAATTCAGCGCGTGCTAAATGGATAACAACCACATAGATGGATTTCCATTTTATCCTAATTCACTGGCGCGTTCCAACGTTCTCCATTCCTCAGACGCTTCTCATTCCCCAACATCCATCTGCATCAAACATTTTCCTTTCATCATCTGTTAGTTTAATTTCATCTCACAGTCTGAGCCATGACAAAAAAAGGAGGCTGATTTTTAGACAGCGGTAAATATTTGCAGCAAAAGAGAGCGAGCGAGGGGGAAACATGCACATAATTGAAAGTGACTGAAATGAATTACAGCCTGCATAACCTGTAACCTGAATGATATGACAAACTTATGTGTAGGCACAAATAGCACCACTCTGAAATCTGTTAAAGGAATTCTTGTTTGTTTTTTTAACCCCCTTTTTATTAGGTGCAAAACATAACTAGAAAAATTTTAAACAGTAAGCTAATGCCCAGCTGGACCAGGGCATAAACCAGCCATTCACTTACCTGCTAAGGCATAAAGAGCAAGTGCAATGTCAATTAAGATAACTACTCGTCCAATTTCCGCCAATGATTAACCGTATCCCAGCTCCTAGCAGTGTTCAATTTCGACAACATAGTTCACAATTCTCTTAATAGCTCATTCAATCAGTCATTTTATGACTCACTAAGGTCAACCGGCAGTCCCAATCCACTAAAGGATGGAACGGATCGTTCAAGTGTTGCACATCTCTAATCAGACAATTAAGCCAAAACAACACTGAGTGATTTGAAAAGACAAGAGTAGCATAAAGCGTTGCTGTTTAATGAGATGACTCCAAAGCGATGGAGTTCGGCCTAAATCTGTGTCCTCTATGACACAAAAGGAAATGTTTAAACAGATGGGAACATAGATCCTTCTGCCAAAGTGCATACCTGAAGCTATCCCTGCTCCAAAATGACACCAACATCCTGTGCGTATCCGCATGTCTGTCATGTCATACCCCTTCTTAGCAGTTTCCCAAGCTGCACCCCTCACCTCAATGACCTCCGGCGGCCCAAGCGACCCCTGTCACCAGCGAACTCGTCTCATTACGCCAGCTGGTTTTTTCTGCAGAGGCCTGGGCTCCTTCATTACTGACCTCGCTGTGCTTCCTGGCAAACCCCGCAGGGCTCGTTATCGATAGCACCGCACCGAGCAGCGCGGCCGATTGGAAAGACTTGCAACCGAGACTCGGTGGACGTGCGGGGGCAGGCAGGGGGAATTCATTAGAGCCTGATGGCACCACTAAATCTCATGCAGCCACCACAACTTATGCCTTTGGTCTGATAGGAACAATTTATTGGAAAGGAGTCTTTTCAAATCTCTTGTGATGCCGGGATGAGAGGGGCCGTAAACACAAGGCTCTACTTGCGACTTGTGAAGATAACAGCGGCAGAAGGTTATCTGCACCCCGATGGGAATGATGTATGCATGGCAAAGATGTGAGAGTGGGATACGATTGCATCTTCTCCCTTCCCTCCCTCATGTCTCTCATCTTTGCAGATCTGCTGTGAAATAAAGATCTGTGGTAAACACTGAGGGCTGTGTGGCTATGGTGGTCTCAGGTGAATTTAAAACACAAACTAATCTATCTTCCTTTCACCTTCCTAACAGATATGCAAAGACCTAAAGCCAGAAATATCCACCTAAAATCACAGAGAGGCTATCCTTTTAGGATCCACAACATGTTTTTTTCATGGCTTCTACCTTATCTGCAGTGTTAAAACAATGCATTATCCCTTAAAACCCCACCCAGAGCTTAAACAAAGGATCTATATAACCTGATTTATCCAGTACTCTCAAACTACAACAAAGCACAGACAACTGAAGACAGACAGCAGTCTCTGCACTAGTTACACTAGGTCCATCGCCCCATTGTAGTGAACAGGGTTGTTGTTTGTGTCCTTTCCTGCCATGAAGCTCCTTAAAGCTTCCACAGAGCCCTTTGTTGTGTTTACCTCTGTGCTCGGGTGACTAAAGCAGCGCTCTGGCCGAGGGGAAAGAAAGCCATGTCCCCGTTTAAGGCTGCTGGGCTCAGTGACAGCCCCCTGGCAAGCAGAGGCAGCTTCTCTAGCGGCTGGCCTTGACTGTGTGTCCTCTGGCTCAGAGCGACTTTAAGGGGGACGAGAGAGGAAAAGAAAGATATATGGCCGAGGGGAGAAAAGCAGACAGAAGTATATGCGTAACTGGACAGTATCGGTGCATTTACGAGGTTACGAGTGCAAACACAACTGTATGCACCGGCGTACAAACAAGCTGCTTGGCCCCCGTCGCCCCAATTTCTGTCACCGCACCGCCTCCTCTTGTAGAATCTGTGGCATCGATTTGTCCGGGCCGACGGGAGTGAATGTACTATTCACAATCTGTCTCCTTGCTTCTAATTTCCATTTGAGCGATTGGCCGGCATGGCTGGAGCCTCGCTCAGGGGCTGAAGTCCATGGGGAGTGACGCTAGTGTCTAGTGCTTTATTTATTCGTCTCTGGTCCAGAAAGCAGCGCGCCCCCCCGCCCATGCCAGCCATTACCCTCCAGCTCAGCGGGCAGCAGAGGAATGGATGCTGTAGAGAAGCCGAGGGAGCTGTCTACTCTGAGCGCATGATTTTGTCTCACACAGGTTGATGGAGTCATTGCCGTTTCAGTAGCACCTCCACACTACTTGGGCATTTACGGTTCACTGGTTAGTCACCTTTTTTTTCCCATTTTAGTGTTGAAGGAAGCCGAGAAGGCATGAAAAAAAGGTTATTACTCATGGGGACTTGATTCAGTTGGGATCTTGAAAAGCTCTGATATTGCAATGTTGTCAAAGTAATTAGCATTCTGCGCTTGGCCGAAGCTACAAACTCCACAGTGGCTGGGGTCTTCTTTTATTGACAGTAGCCACTGTTTTGAGGAAGACTAATAACACTGTCAGCTATTCCATTTCAAGCAAATGCTGACATATGTTTATGCAAAATACCTATTAATGCAACATCTCTTTGGTGATTTTAGATTAACTTTCAGCTAGCAGAGAAGTAACAATGCAGTCAACACCTCCAGTGTCAAAATCAAAGTTTATTGCTTTGGTTTGAGTTTGCCTTCGGGCCACCCATTTACTGAATACTGCATATGTTAGCAAGTAAAAATGCTTGGGTGTCTGCTATTTAAGACATGCTACTGCTTCCATGAGCTGCTGATGTGTCATTGGCTTTGGCTCATGAAATAGAGGTTAATCTACTTATTGGGTTGATTGTTGCATTTCCAGCTTCTCCAGTCTGTGCTTTATGGCGCAAAGCACTGAGGATTACATTTCATCTATTTAACCATTTTAACTGAGACAACAACACGATCTCCATGTGCTGTAGTAAGGATGCCCGCATTGGGAGGTTAAAGGAGCGGTATCGGGATACGTTTTTTTGGGGGATACATGAGTTGGGAAGTTGAAGTGAAATGCATGTTATTCCATATGCACCACTGCATATCATTGTCATATTTCAGGGCAAACGCGACCATGTGTTAGCTCAACCGTTTGAAAGTGCCGAGCAGCAAACATCAAGGATCTTTCCTTTCCGTGTACTCTACAGGAAAGTCATCTATCTTTGTAGTTTTCTTTTGTACAATTTCCTAATTCAACCAGTTGTAACAATAAATAAAGTAATCGTTTATTAAAACTGCACATTCTTCTTACAATATAAAGACGCATGCCGCCTTACAGCGTTCCCAACGTTCAGCAGATAATAAAAGCATGCCGGGCTAGGCTAAACTAGGCTAATACTTTGAGTATTTTTATATGGGGTGATCAACTAAAGGTCAATGAAGTTATGCATTTCCTTATTTGGAGGAAAGGTTATGCATGAATGTAGATAAAAAGCTTCTTAGCAACGATAGCATCTTCCTGAAAGACTTAATCACAGTTTGCCTGTGTTTCAGATGAAAAGCAACAGCGACACATGTCAATCTATTTGAGGCAAAGACTCTGCTGGAAAGCAGAGGATGTAATTGATGCTGCATTGTAGACGTTTACCTACTGCTTCAATAAAACGCGTAGGAGTTGACTCCAACAGGTAGAAAGGTTAAGGCTGCCAACAGATATCTGGTAAAAGAGTGTAGATGAGCGAGGAAAAGAAAGTTAGCCGATTAGACTTCATTCTGTCACTTCTTTACATAGTTTCTAATAACTCCCATGGCCATGCAGGACCATCTGCCTGTGAAACACTGCAGGGCCAGCACCACCTGCAGACGTGCCCGTGGGCCTTCGGCTCAGCCAGAACCCAGTTCACCAGCAGCGACCTAACAGAGCACCCGTCTGCTTAGAAAGGTCCCTACCTGATCAGGCTCGGCTCAATTAGCTCCTCTGTGAGTGTGGATGTCGGGTTTGTGTCACGATATGTGTGCACTGGTATAATTCAGGTATAACCGTCTCCTTGCCTGGAATTTTTTTATGTGACTATGTGAGTGAAAAAGAGACAGCCATCAAATGTTTGAGCTGGGGACGTTGGCTGTGCGTGAAATATAAAGAGGGGAGACCTCATGTTCACTGTCCTTCCCAGCCGGACAGTGCTAAGCAGGCAACAGATGGCCCACTGGCATAATAAGCTGTATAATGGCCACACACACACACACACACACACACACACTCTCTGCGGGCACAGAGATAGAAAGCCAGAGCAATCACTTCCTAAAAAAACAAAGAACAGAAGATTAAAAAAAAGAAGAAGAGACATCCTGCAGCTGTAAGAAGTAACTCGAAACGTACTGAGCAGCAGGCAGGAGAGCAGTGATGTGAAAATGCACCGAAACACTTTTTATCATTAAAAATGAGAAATTTAAAGATCTGTTCTGTTAAGCAATTGATTATTTTAACAGCTAATTAGTATTTATTACCTGTCATTTTAAAACTATGCAGACATCAGCTTAGTTTTAATTTAGGCTAATTATAAAACAAGGTCTATACCATTGGACAGCTAGGGGTATATCCCTGAACACCCCCGATACTCCCATTCTCCAATACTCAAATAGACACAATACGATCATATAAAGCTGCACATGTTCAGTCACAAAGCTCCACCTGAAAACTTTTAACCAGCCGGTATGACATCAGGACAGGATGCATCCTGAGGTCATGACCTTTTATTTGCACTTGATTTGAGGTCAATGAGACCAATAGCTCCAGAGATATAGCCAGAAATCAGATTTTTCATGAATGAAGCGCCACCTGGTGGGGAAACAATAAATCTGATAATCGTGAAATTTGATTCAGATGGTCCTCTGAACTTCTACTTAAGTAATCAGTGATCATTATAGGCATAAAACAAGCAACACAAACATGTTTGAGTGTAGTTAATCTATAATTAATAGTTATATGGTGCTGAATAAAACTGCCAGGATCTGCGTAAACCCAAAGTGATCGCACAGTTTGGAGTTTAGGATGATTAGCTGTCATTATGACTGTCTAACTACAAAAATGTGAAGAAAATACAAATCTGAAAAATTTACACACAAATGAAAATAAAATTCCTTAAAGCTTTGAAATGATGGATCTATTAGAAAACCCAACTTTAATAAATAAATCAACCATCTCGTTTTTATACACATTATTGCCTCTATTAAAAAAAATATATTTGACTCCTGTTGGTATTCATTACATTTCTTAAAATTTCAAGGCTCAATAAAAGACTAATTAGCTTGTTGAAATGGTAATTTCTTGCTGTCACCCTGTGAAGACGAGATGAGGCAGTAAGTCCTCTGTGCCACCAAATTACCACCCTTTAGATTTCACTCATTACAGAACAAGCAGGGAGGGAAGAAAACCACCAAACCCCTGCAGAGAAATGCTGAGTCATTAATCAGATGCTCCTGACCAAGGTTCACTTCACAAGCAAGCTGTAACCTTGTTTCCAAATGCTGAAACACCCCACTGGCCATTAACTGCGAGTTGTACTTTCACATTAATGACTCACCAAATCTGAAAGAGCCTCTCATACGTTCAGTTCACCAGCTTCACAGTTCAGGAAGTCCAGTGAAAATGGGAAATTAATATAGATGGCAGCGATCAGGCAGAAATGAAGCCATTGTTAAGCTCCGAAATTTTGGAACGCTCCATGCAGAAATGTGTGGATAATTCATTGTGCGCTGAATGAGTTGGAGATATGAAAATCTGCCCACGCATTATCTCACCGAGCACTGGACAGAACATTGATTCTCCATGCGAGGCTGCATCTTTTCATTCGGACATTGATCTGTCGGGAAACAAAGATGCAGAGAAACGCGTTCTTTTTTTCTTCTTTTTATCCAGAGAAGACTCTTTCCACATCATCTTCACATGCTCAGAAATCTTTCAGAACACAAACGAAGCCAATGTTTGGGAAAAGAAACGGCTCTGCTGGGCTGCAAAATGTGGATCGGGATATCACAAGAGTGGGAAAAGCTTGTGAAAGCACATCATCTTACATAACGAGGAACTTTGCTCTGCCCCGGCTTCTGTTGAAACAAATATATCTATTAAATTATACAGCAGATCAAAGATTTGTGTGGTAGGTAGATACAGGTAAACCATATAGGACTGCTGAACACCTAATATAACACTTTGAAACAGCTTTTGGATTTCTATTTTGGATCTGGCTGCAGGGGTCTGATCCATTTCAACTACATGAGGATGATCAGACTAGAAACTATGAATAAAAATAAAAGTATTGCGAAACTTAAACTTGAAATGCAAATAAACTTAAGCTTTTTATCAAGCTGCTGAAATAAATAATTAATAGAAAGCTTATATCAAGGTAATGTCAGGTAATAGCATTAACTGAATATTGCTTAATCATTTTACTGAATTGCTGAATCAATGCATCAAACCAGTAACTGCAATTAAAATTCCAAAATTAGTATCAATGACAGTCAGAGTTGTGCTCTAAAAACAATGTATTTCAACGTTCATACACACACACACATATATATGTAAATATATATATTTATATTCATACATTTTAGTGTCTGATGGACTGGTAAACCCGCCTCTAGCCCAGT
>JBAMHX010000027.1:8210489-8220839 GCA_037177515.1 Pseudomugil tenellus | reverse complement strand
TTTCGAGGACTGACTTCTAAAAGCTGTGTGCAGCATGTTTGTGAGGTGAACAGCCGTCCCTCTGGTCAAACCATCATTCAGATGGACAAACTTATATTTATGTCGCTTTTTTTGCCTGTTCGTCAGAGGTAGCAACATTTCCTTCTGAATATTTTAACTCTTCACAGTCACAGCTTGATTCATTCTCTCCCCACAACAGCTCTGCATGCTTAGCGTACAACTGAGATGATTTTTTCTCAACAAATGAGCCTTTAGGTTACAGGCATTGTTTCTTTAAGAACAATTTGCTCTTCACACAAATATTAGCAGGTTTTGGGAATAATTAGCTTGCACAGCACGTTATTAGTTTAAGCATGCAACACAGCAGTAGATGCTAAACTCAGTGACAGATTAGCTCGCATGATTGTACTCTGTTGATGTTAAAAACATCTTGCTAATCCCAACTCGAGGAGGAATAAGAGAACTAAGTTTCATGAGCTTGGAGATCAGTGACTCAGCAAGATGAATCAAACTTCATTCTAAAAGATACATATTTGAAAAGGACTGATGATGCTGTATATTCATTAGGCTTAGATCTTGCGGGAAGCTTGTAAGTGTTGATTGTACAGTTGTTTATCTACTCTTTGAGGCAATTTGCCCCCCAGTGCCTCTTCAAAAATCAACACACGTGTTAGGAGTGATGGTGAGAGCTCGTGTAAACATTTCGAGATTTCGTACAACCTCATTTACGATGCGAGTTCGATACTATTTCCATGTTTCTAAGGAGAAGAGGTAATCTGCTCTCTGTGTGAGTCATAAACTGGACTCTATATTCCAGATTTCAGTTTTTTTGCCGTTTTTCGGTGTCTTCACTTGCCACCTTATTATGCATGTGCTTTGTAAAACAATCACAGCTCTCTGTAATAAATTAAAAATACGCATGCATTTATATGCTGCTCAGTTATCCGCTAAGCAGCTCAGAGTGTCATTTCCAACCGTTAAGCATTTCTCTCATTTGAATTTGGAGCCGCAGTTTATCGCACGCTTCTCCTCGTCTCTTCAGTCCCTTCTCCAATCCATGAAATAAACAAAATGGTTGACAAAATGAAAGGATTAGCATAAAATTACATCCAAATAGTGCTGATTGCTTGATGAGCATCTGTGGTACCAATTTCAAACCCTGAAAATCCATGTCATCTCCTCTCTGTAATGTGCTTCATTAACAATCCCCGTCTATATTTCCCAAACCACCATCACGCTCTATAGTGTATTCTCTTTGATGTGGGAGTAAAAATGATGGATGCTCAAAGGAAGATGACCTCAATTTGGCCACGGTGATCCGATGGGGATGATTGGCTTGCTTAGATCCGGAGAGGCCTGGTAATACGACGGCAATCCAATTGCAACGGTCATGATGGACTCCACAAGTGAACTGTTTTGCAGATTGGCTGAAGGTGATCATCGAGTCCGACGCAGTTTGTCTCTTTAACGCCATTTCATATAGAGCCGGTGTGCTTGGATTACAAACAATCAATATTCAATTTAGCCTGTATTGCAGTCACCGCTGGTTTGCTTACTCCTCATTGCGTGAGCCGATTGTCTGGATTCTCGGCCTGTAGTGACTATTGGACCTTTAGAGTAAGGAGTAAAAACAGGAAGTAGGGAGCAAAAACAATGCTGCGGAACTACCTGACATTGTTGTTAATGGACAACACAGCTCAGTGGCAACAAATAGGATGTAAATGAATGAGAAATAATTACTTCTAAAGCAGTTAATATTCATATTTCCAATCTTTATGCAGCTGTTTTCACTGCTGAACTTTAATAGTCATGGCAGAATAATTAATATGACACTCTATATGATAAGTAGTGGCCCCATGGCTCTAAAATCTAGTTTCCTTTTCAACAAGGAAAATTATTCCTTCAATTGGCCCGACGACTTCTTCCCAGATTGTTTAACAAGATACTACAAGTTTAATCCCTCAATCCCTTAATTTATTTGCAATTCAAATAAAAAAAATAATTAATTAGATAGCTACACAATTAAATAAATAAATAAAAGAAAAAATGTGGGAAACGGAGAGAGTAAAATTTAATCAAAGTCATTAAAAGCAAGTAAACAAATAAGATATGATAACTAAACATAAATAAACTAAAGGTAAAAAGTGGTTTGATGTAAATTTGTGACATCAGGCAATAAGGGGTCAAGCTTTTTGAAACTTAATGTGAAAACTGTACATAATATGAGGCTGTGATGGACATTCGGAACGGAAAACCTCTATCAGAGTAGCAGGTGATGAAGATTAGCGTTCTTTTGCACATCTTATTATTCTCTGATACAGAACAAAGTGGTACCAGTCAGAAAAAAGTCATTTTCACCTTCTTCATCCAACACTCCCACTGGTCCCTTAACCCTTTTCTCCACTTCCTACTTCGCAATTACCAGATGAGAACCTTGTTTTCTACCATTTCAAGAAAATCCATTTCATCTACAAGATGTCATTACCAAAAAAACAATCCCCCCCAATCTGCTGCTATCACCAGGACCTCCATTTTGTAGAGCAGTTGCAAAACCACACTGCGATGGAGTCGGACAACATGGCGACGGGTGTTCAAAGCTACTGCGGTGCATTGAGGAAATGTAGGAGATGGGTTATGAAGGAACCCAGCCAACCTTCCTCTGGACCTCCTGTCAACATGGTGTCGCCCCACAGTGTTTGTCCGACCTGCCCCAGATTTGCTCCCTTACACGGCCTCTCCGGTCGGCAGATCAGACCCTACTGATGGTTCTAAGTCCAAATTGTTCAACACACTGCATCTTAGACAGGCCACAACATGCCAGCACATGTTCAGCTCCATACTTTTTATTTCTTTACCGTCATTTATATGAAATAGTTTTTTACCTTCACATCGATCTGATTTTTTATCAGTAATCCATTTGAAACCAAATTCCTGTCTGAGCCTTGACTCATAATTTTTGTTCTACCATGTTTAATGTTCAGATTCACTAAGAACATGAATTTTCTGCATAATACAAAAGGCCACGTGTGTTGCCATGGCGACGGTGAGACTTTAAGTGATCTACCTTTCTGTCAAAGCAAAACTCCATCAGCGATTTCCTCTTTGGGCCTGGAGAAACAACTCGTTTCCATCAGTGAGACTGAAGCACTAATCTGTCTGTTTAATGAGTGTTTCTGTTGCCAGGCAACATACGATGAGTCCACATTGATTTTAACAACACAAGGGGACATTGATTAGAAGTGAGAGAAAGAACTTCTTCAGAGCTGGCTGATGTGTACATTTTGTACTTCAGACACAATCTTAGAAGCCTTTTTAGTGCCTGAAAAGAGGCTTATTAGACCCAGAGCTTCGACTGATGGCTAGCAGCATCTGCAGTCTGGTTTGCCCACATATACTCATCTTGAACTTGCATATGTGCCTCAAAGCTTCTTTATGAAGGTATTGATTGAGGCCAGCTGATATACAGTGGTGATCGCTGTGCATCAGAAGGGAAAGGTCAGCGGCGTCCATCAGATCCAGCCTGAGACACGCGGCTGATATATCAGCGTATTATAAAACATGACACGGCCAGATCTCCCTGCCAACAGTGAGAAAGAGAAGATCTATTGGCTTAAATTGGTTGATGGACTGGTTCTAGGGTTATGTATGGGATTTATGGTGTCAGTGTGGGCTGAAAGAAAAAAAAAATCAATGCAGGTCACTATCAAATGTTCACAGGTTCAAATAAATTATGTTGAAAACAAATCGAGCCACCGACAGTTTCTGCTTAAAAAAGTTCAGGGAGTAGACTATAGACTGCCTGAACTAAATAAGGTATTTTCTATTTTATTTATTTAATTTTTTTATATAATTCATATTTTCTAATTAATAAGGAAAGATATAAATCAATGGCTTTATTTCACATTTAGTAACATCACAAAAAAAGAGCAGCAGTCCTGCCCCAACAAAACCCAGAAAAAATGTTTCCAATGATAGAAAGCAGACTGTTCCACTACTGTCACAGCGTAGATTCCTTCATACAAAGCAGATGCTTGGTCAAATCATTTCTGTCCTTGCTTAAATGTGATTACAGCAAAAGGTACGGCGCATCCTCGAGCACAAAGTGATGCGCAGTGGAAAAAAAGAAAACACAAATTAAAACGGTGACAGCTGCAGAGTTGCTGTTAGGGGATATGAGCATGTGGGAAGAAGAGAACAGCGTGTAAATGAATTGCTGTATGCTTAATTAACGCAAAATCCTTTTGTCTTCGGGCTCTGACCAGGGCAATTTGTGGGTGTTCAGCTGAAAATGTGGGCAAATGATTAATTAAGCAGGCGGAATGAAAATTAACTGTTAACCTTAAAACAGAGAAAGTGTGAGCCGCAATCTAGGAAAGAAGAATCATGGGGAGGAAAATTCAGACTAAGGTGGGAAGAGAGGGGGGGTCAGGATGGATAGTGTACCCATCTCCAAACGACTGGGACCAAAGGCCAAGCTGTAAGAGTGTTAATTACAATCCAGAGATTGAGCCATTGTGCAGTAAATAAAAGAGGCCACAAGGTCAGGAGACGGTGCGTGTGGAGGAGATGGTGAAAGAGGGGGACACCAGGGTCTTACTACTGCCATAAATCTCATTTTCTTTCAAATTATGCCGATGGGGGGGGGACCCTAGGAGTTGAATATGAAGCGATAAGAGAACCATTACGAGGTTTGCGGTGTATGGTCTGTGGGGGGACGTGGAACCGCCCAGTTATGAGCCAGGAAATAGACTCGTCCCATTCACACTGGCTGATCCGCACCAGTCTATTTACTTCATGTCAAACGCCTGAAGGCACTTTGATTTCCCCTTGATGGGCTGGTTGGTTGGAAAGTGGATGTTAGAGAAGTTTGACAGATGCAAAAGGAAGATTGATGTTACTTCAAAGCCGCTTTGGATGCTGTTTATTGGAGTGGGAGATAGCACTACTTAAATCAGCCATCTTTGAAGCTTTACAATGAGTGCATGTGAACAGTGTGTGTGTGTGTGTGTGTGTGTGCAAAACAGATTTTACAAGCAAAGGAGGGAAATATAGTAAAGTTATATCTGATTGTTAGGCGAATAAAATATGGAATATATCTGTCTAATAAAACTTGTAACACCAGGAAGAGCTGAAATGGTTAAAAAGATCTTAATCAACTGGAATGTCATGCAAAGAGGTTTTTCTCACCAAAAGATCTGAGAAATTTCACTGACCTAAAAAATCTACATGGCTGCATCTTACATACAAACTAGAGATAGCTCCAGTTATAAAACCGTTTAATACTTCTGTCAGTATATGACTCAAAATCAGTCACATCTAGTGAGTACAAAATAAATTGTGCTATAATCTTGTATCAATAACTAGCCTTTTTGTCTTTATAAGAAATCTTCTTACATCCAGCCAGAACACAGTTCAGACGTATTCCCAATCCCAGCTTTGTGTCCAACCTTCCAAAGCCAAACAGACCCAAACGTTTAGGCCTACTTGTCTAGCGGCCCACAAGGTCAAGGAAGGACACTTAATGGTTACATTGCTAAGATGGCATGTCATAAAATCTCATCAAAGGGCTGTTCAGATGTCAAGCATCCTTGGAAGGACTGGATGGAAATTCATTATCTGAAATTTCAAGGATGCTTCTACACACTGTTCTCTTAAATCACTCACAGCGCTGCTGGTGCAGAAGGAGGATGTATGGAAGTTGGTAGAATTTACACAGTATCAGCTTTTTTTTGACTATCATTCATCATGAATGGCCTCCTGTGTTTACATGGAACTCAGTCACTCACAGACACAAGTATGAAACAAGTTAGCATGACTGGACATGCTAGCTGACACATGCTAGCTGACATGATTTGAATGTTTTATAATTTTCAATCTTCTGAGTACATTATTAAATTGAACAAAGTCTACAGGACACATACAAACACAATAACTGAAAAATTATAAAGTGAGGTCAGTGTCTGAAAAAAATGCTGAGATGTTAGCTAGCTAACTATCAAGTTAGCACTAGCAGAGCGATTAGCACTTATAGAATATTTCCTTCTGCTTAATAAAAGTCTGTTCTTACTCTTTAAGCTTCTTCTTATATGTTAATACTGAGTGTAGTAAATGGGTATTGTTCACTTTAAACAATTTAAACGTATAAATTATGTAGATAAAGTGCTATGTATGTGTTTGCATCTCCTTAAAACAGCAAATGTAAATAAAGATGTATGCAATGACAAACACTTGTAAATGATGAATTAAGAATAGCAATTTTTCACTCCTAATTCTTTTAACAATCCAAAGACTAAAAACACCAGCAATTAAAAATCAAAATTGCAAGATTTAGTCGGTGAAAAAGAACAATCTAATGTATCGTAAGAGGCAAATCCAATCTTTCTGCATGTGTTTTGTTTTTGTCAAAGCAGACACACACCTTCCTATGGCCAGGTTCTCTGGTCAGATTGATTTGCACTATCAGCCAAGATAGCAAGAAGTGCCGGCCACATCGTTTTCACTGAATAAGTGCTTGGACAAGCTGTTCCTTCAGGGGCCAGCCAGACAACAATAGGCCTTCTAATAGCTCCAGTTTGTCTCAGTTAGAACAACAACCGCCCCTATCTTTGTACACAGACACACCTCTAACACATCTGTCGCCGTGTTGACCAAATAACATTCCAGTCTCTTCATTTGGTTTCAGTCCGTGAGGTAAATATTTCCTTTTCTTTATTCAGTCTGTCAGAAAGTAACCATAAAAAACAGCCGTAAAACATAAACCTTGGTGGCCAATGACCCCAATGTTCCTTTAAAACTTGAACTGGTTTCAGTGATCTGCATTTTGTCATTAATTCTATAATAATTAATGGTATTTTGGAAGACAGAGATTCAATTAGGAAAAGATAAAACCGTATTGCAGCTCATGGTTTTAATATTAAATGCCTTTTGCATTTATCAACTTCCATAAGGATTACTCTTATCATCCTCTCCAGGTTTGTCTTCACTCCAGCAGCTTTTTGGGGCCTGATAAATAAACACAAGCATCACTTATTTCTGGAAACCAGTGGAGACATCAGATAATAGAGCTGCCAGTCCACCATCACATATTGTGTCAATGTTGTTTGCTTTCAAATATAAAAACTGCAGGTTGTTGCTGTCTAACATTAATGTGATACAAATATTCTCTGAAAAACACAAGATAAGTATGGTTCAATGCTTACACTGAACAATTCTTGTGTCTTAGTTATTTAGACAGTAGCAACACCACATTCTTCTGCAGGTCGTTGGTTTACTACACATCTTAATGTTTCATACAGTTCGTTATAATTAAATATACATTGGAAGCCTTTGAAAAAGGTTTATATGGAAGCAAATAATTATGGATTCCAGTGCGAGTCTGAGCAAACCGAACTTTTCCAAAACTTGGACATGTTTTAGTGTGATTGAAATCACGCTGCTTAACATTATGTGGTTTCATATAGTCTTCACTTATTAGACCCAAAAGGCTGAGTAGTCCCATTCTCTTTAAAATTGTTCTCATGTTTCTATTTGTATACTGCTAAATGTGTCTGAAATTCTCACTTAAAAAGCAGCTTCTTTGCACAAATTGTACATTCATACTAGCCATTATTTAATCGCACGCAAGTTTTCTTCCTGAAAACATCTGATTCATTTCGTAAAATGTGAATATGCAATAAATTCTCATGTGTTCAATGAGATGGAGTCTGGTCGACGTAAATACTCAGGTTGTTCCAAGTGAATCAAATGTCCTGTATAAATATTATTAATGCATGAGTTCAGACAAGGAGGGATAATCTTAGTGAAATAGTAAATTGTACTGAGTGTTACAATGACCTTCCACACAGGTGGAAGCCAAGTCAAACTAAGTTAATAATGCTTAAAGCCAGAGTTACGGATTTCTGTTGCTCTCTCTTATTCTTTAATAAAAGCAATGTCTGCAGTGAGAAGAATTGCACAGACCCTGGTGATCGACACAAATATTATAATGAATGAATAAAACAAACAAACTGATGTAGAATGAAAAGAAGATGCCACAAAACCTTTTGTTTGTAGGGATCAAATGCATAAAAATCTCAGAAAGCAGGATAAATAAATGTTTTAAAGTCATGTTTATAATGACTATGTGTGAGTCGTTTAATAATAATAAAATACATTACTGATTGCTGCTTTGACAGGTTTGAACCTGCAATAAGAGGCTCCAACGACATGTCGTGATTCAGCTCACAGACATGATCACTGAGTTTCATATAAAGTCCTTCCAGACTGATAGATGGCAAAGTTATTTTTTTCCTACTTATAAAGAGATTATTTTGTTTTTATATAAGTTGTTTTTACTGTACTCTGAAGTAAGCAATAAGTATACAACAGCAGAGGAGAAGAGGATAGAAATGATATAATTCACTTGTACAGAAGTTCAGAATAATAACTACGTAGTTCAAATGACTTTGACATCTTTCTTATTTTCCAGTGTAATTAATTAAAACAAATATTTTAATTTAAAGGAACAGTTTGGTAAGTCAAGGCAACTATTTTTATTAAAACTTAAAATATAAATATAACCAACTCAGATTAAGACAGGTGACAGCATATTGGGTCTGTAAATTGGGAAATTTCCACCCAGATGAAATGCAAGTCAACCTACATTTAAAAATGTGTTTTAGACTAATTCATACCATTTTGGAGTGTAATTCTGCATCCTTACACTACAAAATACATTAATAACTAGATAAAGAAGTCCCGTGTCCATTGTTTGCACATGGATTACAGATCGCTCCTTCATTGGCGCGACCTTCCTCTTTCATCTCGCTGATCTACTCCAAGCATTTGCTGTCTCTGTAAGCTGCGGCGCATTAGTGGATGAGCTCAGACTGCCTTCATCCACTTTTAGCTCTTCAGTCGATATGCTGACAAAAAAAATACTCCTGAGCTCAGGTGTCGGACACATATACACAAACACAGCCGTTCCCATGGGGATAATTTGGCCTTGCTGATCATTACCTACAACACAAAGATGCCTCCACTCACCTACATCTAGATCCCTGCTAAGTGGCAACTTGACATCTATTTCTCAGGCAGCGTTGCTTGTGAAATGCAGCAATCTGCATGAGTGGGAATGTGTCAAAAATGATTCTGTGTGCTTGCAAGAAAATGCATAATACATCAATGCACTTCACACAACCACACATCTGTTCAAAGAACCATCTAAACGTATGCGCGCGTATACAAAATGAACACTGATGCGCTTTAAACTATACCATACATTCTGTCTCTGCACCTCACGACAGCCGGTAGAAGGACAAAACAGAAATTCACTGCATTTCCTCTCAAAATGCCGTTTCACACCGTAAATGTGCAGAAATAATTTTAGTTCACAAGATAACAAGAAAAACAAGCTGATTGTTACAGGTGAGACATTTTGGCATTTCATATAAAAAGAATTGTGAATTTGTTGACATTAACATAATTAAAAAAAAGTTGGGAGAGAAAAGGCTGAAAAGTAGGTTTTTATAAATAAACAGTGAGCGAAACTTGTAATTAGGTTAATTAGCAACGTGTCAGTAACATGACATGAGGAGAAATATAAACAGGAAAAAAACAGTAGGAGGCTTGTTCAGGTTCCATGTAGGACTGAGATGTACAGATGATCGTTGCTTCCTTCAGCATCAACAACAAGACTATTTGTTTGTTTTGTTCTTTTCTTATTAATGCTTTTTATAAAAAAGTACTACGATTTGAATTTCACTGAAAAAGAGATAAATAGAGAATTTTTCATTCATCCATTTTTCATTTCATTCATTATAAGCATACATCCAGTAATCTAAAAAAAAAGCAGCTTGAATCTGAGACAGCTTAGAAAAACAGATAAGACCAAATAAAATAGTCTGGACTGATAAGGACTTATATATATATATATATATATAAAACCTTTCTGCTCCCAGTCTGCTCAACCAGTCTGTTCAGTTCCCAAACGTTCCCACAGCGTTGTTATAAAGCTCCTCCATAAAATTATAAATTTACACTTCGTCTGACTGCGCTTCCAATAGTTCTTATCAAGGTTGTTTGGACCCTGAGCTGTTTGTGGTCCGGTGGTTCCCATGGAGATGACCTCTGAGGTCAAGGGTGGGATGGCTTTTGGTGTGGATGGATCCATCAACAATGGACTACCTCTAGTGAGAGAGCCACACAAACACACATACATGTAATATATTTTATTATTTTATATATATATATATATATATATATATATATATAGATATAGATATATATAGATATATATATAATATTTTATTAGGTATTTATTTATTTTTATTATTATACATATATGTTATTTAATGATTACAATTATATTAT
>JBAMHX010000027.1:8178500-8192669 GCA_037177515.1 Pseudomugil tenellus | reverse complement strand
CCTGTGTAGCTGGGATTGGCTCCAGCCCCCCCGCGACCCCGTTCGGGAATAAGTGGTAGAAAATGGATGGATGTTTATTTTCAACTTTATTTTATTGCAAGTGTTTAAAATGAAAAATGTAAAAATCACGCTGTACTTGTTTGAATTGCAAGGCTCATAACAAAAATACAGCAAATCCCCCCCCCCCCCCGTCTAAAAAATGGTTTGATGGTTTGTCCCCAGTATGTCCTGTTTAAACTGGAATGAGGAGCAGCTGATGTTCATGTGTTTATATTAAAGTCAAGGTGCTAATGACTAGCTTACTGGATGTCCATTAACATTATAACTCCTGGTGTGTGTGTGTGTGTGTGTGTGTTTACAGACAGAGTCAACATGGATATAAGATTGATTTTTGAGAGAATCAGGTTTAGATAAGAGAACCAAATTAATTGATTTTGTCTGGAGAAAAATGTTATATATTATATCAGTGTATCAACATTTATATGTGTAATGTAGATGCTAATAACCATCTACATTACAGTGATGTGGATGTCCCATGGGGGCCCAACGACTATGAGCATTTACAATGTGCATTAAATGCACATCATGTTTTCATTTGCAGTGTGATATCTGAAGACTGAGCTCCTGCAAATCCCTCAGGGAGGAGAATGTGAATGCAGTGGAATGACACACATCACTATCTGCAGAGATAATTAGTGAGTGTAAACACATTGAACGCCAGCTCGCGTTTCTGTCAGACTCATGGCCTCTGCTGAGATTTGGTTGTAGATAATCAACATGCTTTGTTAAAGCATGTGTACAGCCTGTTGTCCTCTGAAGGGAACCTGAAAGAAGTGACCCTGTATCCCTGCTGAAAAGGACTTTGAACACATGCGTTTCCACCTTACGCCGTAACATTAGCAAAGCCTTACATCTTCCTGTTGGCTCACTCCTGTCTGCCAGAACGCGTGCCGTATTGTTCGTCTACTGACAAATTTCCGTTTTGTGCCACACAAACAAAATCATCCAAAAAAAAAAAAAAAAAAAAAAAACACGCTTTTTTTCCTAAACACACACTGACACCTCAATTTTACAGCCCAATATGTAGCCGTTTTATTCAAAAGAACTCCCTGCAGGCATCGCTTTCTTCATCTTCCTGCGCTGCTACTTGGGGTGTCATCAGTGCAACAGATATTTGAGAAGCGTATAAAATGTTTGATAAACAGAAAAATGGCCAGGCGAGGAAGGAGGGGGAGGGACAGACGCTTGAATCCGGCGAGTCCGAGTGCATCTGTGTGTACGAGCTTTGGCAGCAGCTTTGCAGAAGCCCGGCTCGCAGCAGAACGCTTCCACCTACACCCTGCCTGCAACATGAATCGCATCTGCGGGCTATTATGACAAAGAGATGTGTGGAAGAAAAATGAGAAGGAGTTTGAGTCCTACAGGTGTTGCACCTGCTCTTCAGCATGTGTGGGGCCTCCTTTAGGTCCTTTAAACCCCCATCCAGGGAGGACTGCACTTCCTCCTCCCTCCGGTTGCTCTCTGTTTAATCATGTCTCCTTTCTGTCCCACATAATCGCATAAACACTCGTGTGCACACATTTCTCTTAATCCGCCTTCCCTAAATGCTTGTTTTCTAACTGGAAGCCCGCGTGGTTTGCTTGGGATTGTGCTGGCCTAGTCTCGCCCGTAGACATTACAGCTAATCCTAGCAGGGGGGAAAAGAAGGATGAAATCACACAGTAAAGATGGAGAGGAGGGACGGAGTGCTGCCATCAGCGAGCAGCAAAATAAGCAGAAAAAGAGAAGATATTCCTAGAAAGTATGACCACTAATATCCTACTATATCTTGTATAAAGTAAATTAAACTTTAACGTTCTTAATAAAAAGGATAAATCATGTATTAACAAATGCATTTATTCCAGTTAATTGAATGTACGAGACCTTGCAGCATTGCTGTTGCACATCTGGACTCATAACTGTTCATTCAACAATTATCTGGTAACCAAGTAATCCTGCTGTAACCAACCAGGTGTAAATGCAGAGCTAGCGCTACATGTTGCTCATTGCAGGATAGCAGTGCCTGTGCCAGCTTTACACTTTCAACCAATACGTAATCTAGTTAGATTACTAATACAACACACTAATAAACTGGATTAAGACTGAACTGGAAGAACTGGAAGGTCATTCAGGCTTTAACAGGTTTCTGTGATATGCTGCAGAATATAAAAAGGACTTCTTTGTGTAATTTCCACCATGTTAGTGAATTTTAATCTCTCTTCTAACACGCAGGTAAACTAAAAGTCTTCTTGGTGCTTTGAAGCTTTGATATGTAGAAAAGCTGAAGTTGAAAAGAGCTGCGAACCGAGGATTTCTACGAGGATACGTCCTGAAACACCAAACAAGCGTTCTGCTCATGCTGTGACTTTTTCTGGAGTCATTTTAATGCCGTGAATAAAACCTGACTGTGTCGGGTTACATCCAGTCCTTTATAAGTGAACGCTGTGAACGGGGAAGCGTAGCGAGGAAGACGCCACTGGAGCCCTTCAGGAACGTTAGCAGCATCGCATCAAATAAAGATGCTACAGCATGAATGGATGTGCATTTCCAAATCCGTGGCTCAAAACGGACCCAGCTAGCAACACCCTGTTCTCCCCGACCAGCCTGGATGTCTTATTGATTTATGTTTTCTGCTTCATTCCAGCAAAGCTTCAGAAAAGTGGACATTTTAAAATATCCTTGTACATTTTGTGGGGATGAGAGTGTGTGTGTCAGGATACGTCCACGGGAGAGAAGACTTACATCTGTGTGTGTTTGAAAGGTGTACAGGTGGGCTGCAGGTTCGTGTAAAGATCGTTTTACCAGGAAGCTCTTCAGAGGCAGAGCAACATACAGCTGCTGGTGATGCTGCACTACTCTAACTTTTATTTAACAGCGATACTTGTGTTGTTTCTGACCATGTTTAAGCCTCAGAGTGACTCTCTGTCCCGCTTAGCCTGCTAGGAATAAAACAACTGGCTCGTTTTGATATTAGCCCACTCCTCCCTGCTGCACACGCAACTCATTAGAACAATCAGACTTTGTTCACGTGGTCAGATCCTCACCGGTCCAGAGAGGAAAACTGCATCGGTGACTTTCAGTGATGAATGTCTAAAAGGTTTTGTAACCGGAGCCTCGGTATAACCTCTTGTGGGTCAGCTGTAGGTTTTTACTTCATTTGACTACGATCCTTAATTCTACTACGATTTACGTTTGCGGGTACGGGGAGGTCCTACCACACTGTGATTCTTCAGGTCTTTCTCTTCTTGGTAGATGAAATCGAGTTTGGGATGAGTCGCTTCACCGGTACGTTTTCATCAATTACTCAGAAAAGTACCTTCCAAGTCATATACATACGCATGCAATCTAATTAAATCAAGTTTAAATAAACTGAATCACTTCAAACATTTTACAAGCAGCATTCAAAACGAGTATTAACTTCTTACAGTACACTTTTAGCAACAACAACCATTTTCTTTTTACAGTGTGCTGGCAGAAGCAGCACCTTACATGTAACCTGGAAGCAATTCAAGAGCTTTTGCTTAACTTCTAACAGACAAAGATTGAATTAAAATGAAAGATACTTTCAAAATCGTGAATATTGTTGGAGCTATCCTGCTCACATAAAGGATATCCGGAGGCAGCGGAGGTGGGAGTTGTGATGAAACCATAATACCTCCAACACTCTGCGTTCTGGGATATAATGATGCACAACTTCTTTATAAATGATCAGTGTGTTTGTTAAACAGGTGAAAGATCTTTATGCCAAACATTGTAAGCAAGTTATCATCGTTGATAAAGCTCTGATACTAAATCTGAATACGTCAAACTTGGACATCAGCCTCTTCATTATAACAGGATTTCTCTCCTATGAAAGAGACAAACAGTAACATGAGAAGAAAGTTGCCTTTTAGAACTTCATCCCACTACAACCCGACTCCATACTGCTCCCTCATCAATGCATGTGATCATGTGGACGAGTCGACTCTGCACATGTGTGAAGTGTCTTCATTTGTGTTCAGATTGCTTCAAGGTTTGAGACATGAAACCAATTGTTGTGAGAAAAATAATAAAAGCTGGCAACAGATTAAATTAAAACACGCGCTGCCACCATAATGCTGTTAGTTCTGTCAAACCTGGTTAGTCATCGGCGCGCAGTGATGAGTGGCTCGTAGAAAATGAGCTGCGCCTGATGGCTTTAAAAAGCCAAAAAAGCTGCCTGAATGGCAGTTTCAGCTGAATCACATGGTTTTATGTTGCTATAAAGCAAAAGCTGCTCATATATAAATATATTTAATGACATTTACAGCTTTGTAATTTACTGCAAACCGACACTTTTACTCCATGCTTTAAAAAAAGGTCCTGCAGGATTTTCAGCTTAAAAATAATATGTTTTTCTTTGTGCAAAAGAAAACAAAAGCATTTTTATTTCTAGATGTTTTATTGAATGGATTTACTTAACTATCCTGTCAGACATGAAGTTAGACTGAGACTGATAGAAAGAATTACATCGTTTTTTACTCTTAAATTATTTGCTCTGTCATCACAGAGAAGACAAGACGGTTATTTAATTTAGTGAGTATAAATGAACAGATTTATCATTTAAAAATCATGTATATGCTGCAGGACTTTGAAAATATCGGTTTTAAATCTTGTTTCTTTAAGGCTTCCAACCACAACACACCCTCTCATGCTGAGAGGATGCATAGTTGTTCAGCACACACTCCTGCATTTCCTCTGTGTATGGATATGTCTGCTACGATGTTTGTGTCGGCTCATTTAAAGCACAATGTGCAGGTGATGAGGCTGTTGGCAGAATAATCTCCTTAAAGCTTGTTTGCAGTTATTACTGCAGGTTCTGTCAGTAAAAAAAACACAAATTCTATTTTTTTTGTTCTGTTTAGAACCTAAAAAAATAAAAAAAAACAAGAAAGAACTAATAAGAATATGAGAATATACTATCGTGATGAAGTTTTACACAGCTGGGCTTCAGCTTTGTTCTTCAGCACCAGTTGCCTTTTTTTTTTACAGTTTTTACAGTGAAAAGAACATTTCTAATTATTTTCTTATCACATGTGTGTCTGTTTGCTTTTACAGTAAAGCACCTTAAAGCGCTGCTTTTTCACTGACATGCAACACATTCCTGAAGCTGCCGTTGCGCCGAAGCAATCCAGCAGCTTTTCTACGTATTCCAGCACATGTTAATGAAATTAAATGGATCTAAAACCCATCAGGTTCTGAACAAAGATGAGCACGAACTGATGGAAACCCACCGGACTGAGTCTCGTTGCGCTTCGGTGTAGCAAGGCTGAGAAATCACACGTCACTGATGATTTTTCCCTGTTTGGGACATCATGGTGCAGCATCATCACATGCATCATTAAAACAGCTGAGGTCACAAATCATCTTAAAGTGTTTCACAGGGATGTTGAAGAAAATTTTTACAAAGTTTAGAGAGAGCAACATGTAATAAAAAACCTGTAAAGTCTTATTACAGCAAAAGGAAAATGACATGCAGGAAAAGGTGTCTGCGTTGCTGCTGAAGTGTTTCCGGTCCGATAAGCGACACCAGCCGCTGCCCTGTTAGCTGATACGAGCAAATACACACACTGCCAAAATCATTTCGCAGCATTTTAGCTGCTCGTTGGCTCAACAGCGCAGCTCATTCGAGGCAGAGACTCTGATTTCATTTGTGTTTGTTCCTCTTGTCATCTCTGATGCTCCCCTGAAAGCACAACTCGTCTCTATGGCGACGACAAAGCAAGCTGTGTTCCAGTGCTGCATATCCACAACACTACACAACCGGAGGGAACTGCTGATGATCTACACAGGAGACAACAAAACTGGCAGAATATTTAAGTCAAGGTTGGTCGCTCCACAGCTGCACGGTTCAAGGATGTGCATGAGTTAAGCGTTTTGTCCGTGATAAATGCGAGGAAGAGATGCGAAATCTCATGTGGTTTGTTTTCTACCAGCAGTAAACAATATTAGGAACGATGGCTGCGTCGTATTGTAGATTACCATTAGCCATGCTTTATGTGTGCACAATTAGAGTTCAGGCATGACTGTAATGCTGAGTGCTTTTACACACACACGCACACACACATTAAACCGTCCTGGTGTTTCATGGACTGGCTAATAAAAGAGACAATGAGGATGTTCTCTGGAGAGGAAATGGATAAGATGCATTTGGTATTCAGAAAATGTAGCCAGCAAAATGTGGTGAATCTTTAACAACTTCACATGTAGAGCCGAGATGAACGAGTCCAGATGTCCTGCGTTTTCACCGTTTCCCTGCTCCAACACACCTCACACATGTCAGAAGTTCAGGACCAAGACTTCTGGATTAGCTGCAGAAGAATGTTTGTTCTTTCAGATTTCCATTTTCCGATGACAGAACATGGTTTGCATGTCATATATAGAGATTTTTCCAGTGCTAAGACGAATTAACGAGACTGTTTGTTTCAAAGCTCACTTTTAGCCGACTGGGCCGTGCTTAGTCGTCCCCAAAATGTGCTCCTGCCAACAGAAGGAGTTTTAAGCCCAATTAACTGATAAATGTTACCCTGCAGGAGCTGGCAGACGGCGTGATCAATGAAGCTGCATATGTGGGATTAAGAGACCATCCCTCATCCAGATGAATCTGCTCATGAGCCCTCAGCCCTGCTTTAGTGTCCTTGAGCAAACAGAAGGTATAAAGCAGAGGTGCGACATTGTGTTGCGGAGGCGGATGCTAACCTTGGCACAAACTCACACATCCAGTTTAAAACGTCGCCCCTGGCATGAGTGGATGTTGCGAACCCTCCTAACTAAACAGCGTTTGGCTGCGTAGTCGCCGGATACGGAGACGGCGGCTGAAGGCCTCATGCTTTACTGAGAAGTCCTCAGATAAACATGCAAATACTTACTGTAAAGGCATTTTCAGGCACATAATGAGGGACAATGCCCCTTATTTCACACATGCACTTGAGAGCAAAAAGAAAATAAGTCGACGAATTGAAACTTGACAAGACTTGAATCCACAATGAGCGAATCAAAGCTTATGAAAGACGCCTCCACGCTGATAATAGACGGGACTTCATTTCTCATTTTGTGCTGATGCTGCAGCTCTGACTTACTTTGGGTCGCTTTGCTGCCCCTTTCGTGGCTCCTTTTCTGCGCTTTTCTCACATCTTTATGAGGATTCTGTATCTCCCAAGTCTTGCATTCCTTTATGGTTATTTGCATCATCTCTTTATATTTGACTTCTTTCTGGTTATAGTGTCCCCCTCTGGTCATTTTTCTGCCATTTTTGATCATTTTACATCCCTTTGTGGTGACTTTTCACATCTTGATGATCATTCTCATAGATCTCTTTGAGGTCTTGCATTTTTTATACTTACTTTTGCATCATCTTGTGTTCATTTTTTATTCCTTTTAGGCAGCAGTGTGTCCCTTTCTGGTCATTTTTGTTCCCTTTTTGGTCATTTTATATTAATCTGTAATCATTTTAAATGCATTTGAATCTCTTTCTTGTTGTTTTTTGTCTCTATTTGATCATTTAGCAACCGTTTCTTATCTTTTTGTGTGTCGTAGTGCGATCTTATTAAGTTATGCTGCATCCTTATTTGATTACTTTGCATTTGCTTTGTTTTCCGCTTGTTTTGTGATGCTATCCAATTATTCTGCATCCTTATGTTGTCCTTTCGCATTTCTATGTTGTTATTCCTCCTGTTTCTGCAACAGTGTGAATACCATTGTAGAAACAGTGAAATGTTGAATCCAGGAAGTTTGGAGGTGTGATGATGCTGCTGACACAGTGCAGATAAAGGAAACATATGGAGCTAAATGGAGTTGTGCTGCTCTGTAATATGCATCAGTCAGACTTAAATGTTTCATTTAATAGCTGCTGAAATTTCTTCTAATGTTCATCAGATTCCTATCTGCTGCTAATCATCCTTGGAGCCACTAAGCATCAGCTAACTAATTAGGAATTTAGATAATTGCCTCGACTCAAACTCCAAGTTTAAAGGAGGATGACCACAGATCAGATAAAGGACAACGCCGCGTTTTGTTCCCTTCATTTTGCATCTAATGAACTTAACCAAACAGATTGCTTTGCCTGTCTTTGGGTCTCCTTTGGGAGGTCTAGAAGGGAATGTTGTTTCTTTGTACTCCAAATTGATTTGTTGAAAGAGACGCTTCTTTGACAGAGAACTGCTCAGGATGTTCTCTGGAACAGCAGGGACGTATAACCCGAAGCTGTGTTTCATATAACATGTTGACATTCAGTCTCTGCAGCATCGTTTCTTTTTTTTCCAAACAACTTTTCAGACCAACTTCGGCCAGAAGGTCGTCTCACTTTCTCACTGAGGTCTAAACAAGTCTTAAAGATGAAACCGCTAATAATTATAATATATTTAATACATAAAACTTTACTAACAGAATAGTAACGTAAAAATAGGAATCGGAATAAAAGAATGTTAAAGCAATATTTTGTAGCTGAAGCGTTCTTGTACTCTCATGACCCAAATTTGGATATAATTTATATATTTAATTTATAGTGTTCAACTTAATCTGCTTATTCATGTGATAAATTAATACACTACACTTAGTATTTAGCAGGAATATTCATTTATAAGTATTTTAACAAAAAGGAAAGACAGAAATGAATGTAGAAGCCTTCCTACTGGTGAAAGTGTACTGGAATAGCTGTAACCAGCTGGCATGTTGGTTAAACGTCTGGCTTTGGTTTAACTGCTCAAACCGATTGTTTGGCTGCAACTCCCTGTAGAAGTCATATTTACGGGGGGAGAAGGGGACATTTATGGAATCATATAAAATAAAGACATGTATGATACAAACTTATCTTTAATACATGCATCTGTTAGTGTCATGCATTAGCAGCTGAGTGTTTTTCTCTTTACACATTTCTTATAATTATTAGCTACTTTCGTGTCGCATCGCTCATGTATGTTGCTCAGGTTGTGTATTTTATATTTCCTGTGCTTTTTACTGGATTTATTTCCTGTTTCCTGCTCTACAAGGCTGTTAGTCACTGATTGTCACATTTGATTCTTTGAAAATCCTCAGTTCCATCTCTGTAAATACGACTTGGTCTCCTACTTATTTGCGGATCCTCCGCTGTCCCTGCCAGGCTTCTGTAATCTAATAATGTCCAGACGAACCCTTGGTAGTTAATCTAAATTCTTCTGATCACTTTTTGGTGTAAATCGCATAGTGGATGCACCTTTTCTTTACTAGATTCATCATGTTTATATCGGTATGACTCCAGCCGGGTCCTTCCTCCTCTTTTCGACCACGGCTCAGAAGTGCAACATTCCCTGGAAAACTTCCATCTTGCCCTGAAGTTACTCTCGTTACACATTTCCCATAAAAATCTTATTTGTGCATCTTACTGATGTATGCACAAACTTATACATCAACAATCGCAGGCGCTTCATGCAGATCCCCTAAAGGCGGCTTGGAGACTATTTTTTAAAGCTCCCGCATCCAACTTTAACTGCAGCAGCCTGTTGTTGTCTCTAAATGGTCTCTGCTTATGAATTGTGCTCCAAACAGCAAAATGGTTAAATTCACATTGTTTTAGATCTTTTTATATTCTTTCCCTGACTCAGACGTGTGCAATGTTCTTCCTGAGGGTCTTAAAGAGCTCTGAGAATCTAAGCAGAGTGAGAAAAAACAAGTGACTGCCTGAGGCTGAAATAAGACAAATTCCTCCTGCACCTCAAGGCATTTCTGTAGTAATTATATAGCAAAAAATCACTTTTTTCAACGGCATTTCTTCACTTTGACTTAGTCTAATAAGCTTTACCTCCAATAATAAATTGAAAATGATGCTTCCTAACAAAAAGTACCTGCTTCACACACACACACACACACACACACACACACACACACACACACACACACACACACACACACACACACGTCTTTGGAATTCTTCTTCTGAGAAACCACAAGTTTCCATACATTCACTTTGAGTTTTACTACAAGCACTTTTTATGATAATATCACAAGAAAAGTTTCAGAAATTACCTAAATTTGCAAAAATATTCACATGCATATAAATGTGAATATGAAAAGGGAGGAATGGAACGAACACACACACACACATACACACACATATACAGCATAATACTCAGCATATAATGAGCACACTGCTGGATTCGCTGCCCCACAGTCTGGAAACTGCACTTTCCTGACAGCTGCTTTCATTCCAGCTGCTGTGCTAAGGTAATATTACATATAAATATAAAAGAGACTTTTTTTCTTATGGCCTTTCTGATCACACATGTTCAAAGATGATGTTATACGTGGTGAGATGTTTTTCTTTTTAAGGTGCTTTGCTTAAATTGTTATTAGGAGGATCATTAATGCGAATGTATCTCAAATTAAAAAAGATTAAGTGCATATCCAACTATATATTCTGCTTTCTAGTCTAGTACAATATTTTCATTAAGTGATTAATTACAGATTTTTAAATTCATTACATTTCCAGTGAACAAAAAAGCTTTGAATTGCAGCTATTTGTTTAAACCCAACATAAGATCTCAAATACCTTCGGAAGCAGAAATTACACTGTAAAAGTATACCTTTAAGTAGCTCTTTTGCTATATATACTGTATATATATATGTGTGTGTTTGTGTGTTTAAAAACACATGAACTCCATAAATATCATATCAATCCATAGAAAAAGAATCGCTTAAAAAAAATGAGGCATTAAATGAAACTTTAAAAAGCAAACAAGACATTTCCCATTGGGCGACATGAGCAAAAGTTCTCTGCTGTCTACATTACACAAAGAGCTTTTTCCTCCTGACATGGCTGGCTGGCATATTATATAATTAGCTCAAAAACAAATGTTAAACCTCACATCAAAGACTCGTTTTGAAGAATCCATCTCTCCAACTGTGGCTGATTAGAGATCCTCCAGAGGCCTTTGGGAGGCAAACGTGAGCTGGGATGTAAATGTGATCGGCCTCCTCTGACAGACGAAGGTGGAGGATTAGAAAGCAAGACTCAGTTCTCCCTTCTCCATTACTCTCTCATGCTCTCCATCACGCCGCTTTGCTGTTTTTTCCTCCTTTTCTACATATATCACTTCTCCCTGGAGTCCGGCTCAACCACACTCGCCGACATTTTTTAATTTCCCTGTGAAAACAAACGCTACAGCACCGAGGACTTAATCAGCAGACACACATGTGGGCGGCTGCTCGGCTCCGACATGCCGGCTGACCACTAACCAACAGCTTGCTCCTTCCTACTGGATTATCTGAAGAACAGACTGATTTTGCTGTGAGACTGGTGGCTGCTGCTGCCTCATGCACATCACTCGATAGGACACGGCCTCCAACCCCAAACTAAACTGCTTTAACACAAATGAAACCGGGATTAAAATTTAATGAAACACAGCACATTAGAAGTTAGTACATAAGAGGGCAAAATATTTACTCCAAATATTATTTTAAATTAATATCCATTCAAATTTTGGGGATATTTTTTTTTACTTATAATTAAGCAAATGACTTGTTTTAGAGGAATCAAAGCTTTTAAAGAGGTCAAAAACACTGAATCAACAAGTGAAATGAGACTTTTCCCACTTGTTTTGCACACTTTTAAGTGCTGGGGATAAAAATAAAAGTGTGACTGTGGAATAATTCCAAGCAACATGGATATTTAGGTAATAATGTTGCACACATTCACCCTTTGCTTACAGAACATTGCCACTAGTTCACTTAAACCATGATAAATAACTTGATTTAGCTCTGGTTGTGACTCATTTTCACCTTTATATAATTTGAATTATGAGTAAAGTTAGAGTTAGCATAGCAGCGATGTTTGATAGAATCGCAGCACATATCAGAAGATTGATGGCAGCAACTGCAACCGAGTCTGTTTGACAAAGATGAAGGGCGAGCAAACGGGTCAAGCTTCAAACGCTTTGTTATTAAAGGTAGGTAAAAAGTTGCAGGTGAAACCACAAAAACCAGACGGCATGGAGATCCTGCAGCTTTTCAAACTGCTCAAATGAATTAAGGGGGCAGCCGTCACATCGCCGAACTGGAATCAGCCTGCCAAAAATAATTTGATCAAAAGTAGCGGGGACGATTGCGAGGAGCTATTATGCCGGGTAGAAATCTGGACATGCACTTCCATTTATCAGAAGATGGAGCGTTGAGTACAGCTACAGAAGGAACCTTCCATTATGGGAATCATAAATTAAACTCAATAGGCACCTTTGTTCTTATCAGACATTTCCAGCAGGACCATCATTTGCTTTGTGCAGTGTGCGGATGGCGAAGTGCACCGCGAGCGAAGGATTGCCTGACAGGCCAGCTTGTTCAGACACAATCAATTTAGCTGCTATTGTTGATGCATCACCATCCCGACTGATTAGAGTCTGAAAGAACGTAGAAAAACATATCAGTATTCAGGCTGCTGTCAGTCTCGGCATATTAGCAGCATCGTCATTTGGGACTTAGATGCAAGTTTAGCATCCATTTCTTAAGACGAATCCTACTGTCAGAACTATTCTCTACAGAGAAGAAACAAACTGGGGATACTGGTGGCTGCTTTTCTGTTCAATCTCTCAATTGCAACATAAAACATTTACTCCACAATTAATCTATTCACCCATATTGCTAACAGCTAAATGATCATTTAATAGTACTTAAATACTGTGAAAGGATCTTGTGCGTGTCCATGCCCGGTCTTTCCCCTTTCCGCTGTTCTCTTTGCACCTTTTGTTCCTTTGATCTTTATTAAATTCACACAATTACGGAGCCATTAAACGTAATTAAATAAAGTGCATGGATACACCATTAGTTTGAGAATTGTTGTAATTGAGACACCTTTAAACGAAGGTGCAGATCAAGAAGCAGAGTGAGTGCTCCCTCCATTAAAAGGATAGAAATAGGCTATCTTTGTTTGGTGGACAGCTATAAAACAATGGTGCACCGTGGCTGCACATGGCGCACTGCGTGTGCACAAACCAGCACATTATTACATTGCCATTTAAAAGATATGACTCACTATTAAAGCCAGGGTAGAATTACAGCCCTCGCTGACACCTGTCCACACAGCCGTGCACATTTGGAGTGAGAAACGAGATGAAAGACGGTAATTATTTCAAATACGCATTTAACAGAATCAAAGTACTCATTTGATTGACATTTAACCACCTATTTGAAAAGCCCAATTTAAATTTACTGTTAATGCATATGACATTTGCAATAATGGCTGATGTAGATGTAATAGCTGATATCAGGGATAATTTGATCAGTTCTAATTGATTCTGGATGAAGAAGGTGGATATCAGTGAAGTTGTGTAACCTGTGCTGTGTGCTATGAATGACAGGGATCGCTGAATGATAGGACCATATCTTTCAGTACCTTCAAACCTTAATGCAAGTAAACAAGCTTTGAGTCATAAAAGTAGGCAAAAACTACAACTTGCAGGTAATTATATTGTTGCAGGTGATGCAAATGGACATCTAGAAGCTTCCCTCATCAGTCTGCTGGTAGAATTTGCAGCTTTTCCACACGAGTGCACCCAACTCTTTATTCTCATAGAAAACTGGCAGATTTCAGCTCTTTATCCAAAGAAAAATGATCCCAGACAGATATTTTTCTCCACTCTTTTTATAGCCACGTGTGATGCATCATTCATATTTGCAAAATTGATAAGAGACCAATTAAAAAACTCAAGAAAAAATTGGATCTTAACTCATTACTATTTAAAAAAGACAGTTTTAGAAATGTGTGAAGTCATAATGTGTTTTTAAGGTTTATGCTCGATCCTTCAAAAAGGAGCAACTAGGCCATTTGTTTTCTAGGCTGCCAGGAATATAATAGTAAGTTAAAGATCCATGTTGTTAGAAAACAGCTGTGTGATAACTTACCAGTAATTATTAGCCATTCTGCTTTTAAAATCCATCACTGACACGTAAAAGGAAAATAACATTTAGCCGAATGACGATACTCCCTGCATACGCTAAAAGTAGCAACACATGCTACGTGTTGTTGAACAGTTTGGGCTTCTTGTTTTCTTTCAGTTGCTGAATTGTCCCCACAGAGCTTTAAATGGAGTGCATTGTACACAAAACGCATGTCCATGTAGAGCCCATAAGGATTAACAGGGTCCCACA
>JBAMHX010000027.1:8139112-8156110 GCA_037177515.1 Pseudomugil tenellus | reverse complement strand
ACCAGTCTGAGTCAGAAAAGAATACCAGTGATGTGGAAACATCCTGCCTTGTTCCAGTGCCTGAAAAACTCCAACCAACTGAACCAAATGATACAGAATTTTCCTCTGGGATTAATAAAGTATTTTTTTATTTCATTTAATTCATTTGTATCATTAATCTGGTGCAAAAAAATAAATTTCACATGTTTTTGTGAGAGGCTAAATATTTATTTCATTACATCAAATGTATTTGTCCTGTTTTTTTTACATATATTGTATAGCACTTTGTGTACCTGCAGCTGGTAGAAAAAGGGCTTTATAAATAAATTATATTTGAGCAAACTAATAGAAACTGGAACAATTGTACAGGTTTAATCACTGAATCCTCCTTTTCCCATCAGAATTCCCAACTTCTGATTCCTCATGTATTAAGAGAGATTACGGTGTCATTCAGTCAATTTTAAAGTCTTTACTTCAAACCCAAACATTACCATCAGTAATGTTTGACGTTTTCCTTCTGACTCTTGGCCTTTTGTTGAAATAGATTTTCCATCCTCTCGCTCTAACACCCCATTTTTCACATTAACGACGTGACTCCCCCATAGTTTAATCTAATAAAAATGAATCAGTTGATTGATACAGGCCTGTCAGGATAGAGACTTCTAACGTGACAGAGATGATGGCTAATTCAATACAGCAGCTACATGGAGCTCAATGGCAGGAGATTGGACTAAGCATGACGATGTTGGTAATTCGCGTTTGTGGTGTGTTCCATGCTCTGTGGGTGACTTTGCATCGTCCTTTGTGGCTTCCATAGCTGTCAGGGAAAACGACAGGAGCTTATCTCCTCCCTTCTGCTGTCTTATCTACTGCTCACCTACACATCGATGGCAAATCGATGGGAAACCTTCAGTGTGCAGTCAATACAACAAATGACCAATTCAGACTGGCACTTACAGCAGAGCTGAAGGCAGCCCTCACTCATCGCCATGGGCGCCAGTGCTGAGCAGCGACAAGAGCGGGCCCAGATTCCTCAGCAGGGGATACACACACACACACACACACACACACACACACACACACGCACAGAAGCTAGACTGCATAGTCATATGATAATGTGGAAACCACTGCAGGGCATGCAGTGTTTAGATGGCAAGAGTCTACCTTTAGGATAGCCTAGAGGCTCGAGCAAAGAAAAAAACGTGTCATTTCTCTTTTGAGAACTTTATTCCAAGAACATTTATAAGTTTTTCCTTTAAAAGGACATTGTAAGTTATATTGTGGCCTATATTTCATCAAACATATTGTGTTTAAGTCTTAAACAACATGGCCTCTGATTCAAACCAAATAAATGTAATGTGATCATCTGCAAAGCAGGAAGAGAAGTACTAGTACTAGTGTTGGTTAATTCCCAATTAGAAGTAGCCAAAGGTGAATCAGTTTCCTGAAATAAACTAAAATCTCACAGAGGTGTTGACTTTCTCCGGATGAAGCCTCCATTTTCTTAACTCAAACAAATATCCTCTAATTAAGTTGGTTTCATTCTGTCGCTTTGGTCGCATATTGGTGCCAGCAGTGTGAGTCACAGACTGAATGTGCTGTTCAAAGCACTTTTAAAGAAATGACGCAGACCCCGTTTCTCCAGTTACATCCTCCATATCACCACCAGTTTCTCAGTCTTCCACTCAGACTTGATTTTATTTTTTTGAACATGCTGAAAGAGCAGCTGGAAGAAATGACTCGGCGATCTATTTCCTTTTCTCTGCGCAGAAACATTCCTCCAATAAATGTGTCAGATTCACCAAGTCAGACCTGAAGGCTGTTGACCTTCCACGTCTGAGCAGAGAAAAGCAGATGACAGGGCAACACTCAAGCGGAGGGCTCAATCAATACGGGATCAAAACATAATGAATGATTCCCTCTCTGGTATCAAAAACGAGCTTTTAGACATGACTAACTGGTTTGGAAGCGCTTCCATCATGAAAAACATCTGACTAAACTGGTCCAGATACTATGGTGGACATGTGGGACCAGTAAAACACAATGGTTTGATCCCATTTAGGGTTTAGAGTAAGGAGACTTTATGAATTAACATCGCTAACATGCTGTTTTTAACTATTTTATTCTTTTTTTTGTACATATGATGCTAAAACAAGCCTTACTTAAAGCTACTAATTAGTCAGTACCTGATGCTTAAAGTGCACTGGAGACTCCTACACACAAATACCTGGTGTTACAACAACACTACTCCTGAAAAAGTAAAGCCAGGTTGTTGCTTCTGATCAAACTGAACTGCAGACATATATTCTACAATCAGCAGGGATGTAAAACTGATCAGGACTCATTCCAGAAGTTTCAGAGACATCGTGTGAGACGGTATGTGTCCACTCTTACAGCCCAGGTGCAGATGAAGATGAGGATTTTTACTCTTCATTTTATAAAGGACAGAATGGAGATAAAACTTTCACCCCTTGCATTTAAACCCAGATGTTAACAAGTGTTTGCAGCTGTTTCTTTAACAGTGTAAAAGTGTCTATACAGCATTAGATCAGAGGTGAAAGTTTCCCGTTTACAGATCTTCCTCACTAAGACACAAACCTGAGAAAGAAATCACTGCAAGCACCATCTTATAAAACCACGCATCTCAAAAAGGGATGAGAAGAAAAATCCTGAAAGTCACTTTGAAACAAATCTAAACGTGTTTTAAAGCACGCCGGTTTTGATGCTCCTTACTGTTAAAGGAGGAGACGCTACTGCTGAGTCCATAATGATTGTATTTGGGCTGGAAAACTAAATGACATGTTGTCCTTTAAAAAAAAGGCAGCTTATCCCATATATGATATGAACATCTATCTCAGCTGCACCAAAACATCAGCCGCTTGCTTTAGCGCAGCGCTAACATCAACAGGTCTGTCTGGTACTGACTACTAGCATCACTTCCAATTTATCACCATTAAAACTGAATTAAATCCGGGTTTGATACTATTTATCATATATTCTTTCAGAAAATGCTTTTACATTCATAAAATGCTGTTTCATAAAACAGCTTTCTGACTGCAAACTTTAATAAGATAAAGCAGTGATGCATGGTTGTGATGCAGCACCATTGCAATTATTCATGAAATTCCAGTTTGCTGTGCATTCTCATAAAAACATGCGAGAGCCGCATCGCTGTCTGTGCAAACAGAAGGTGGCTTTTATTGTGAGATATTTATGAAAAAATTCCATATCTTGTGTTGACTTTTGCCTTTCTTGGGTATATTTCTGAGAAGCAGCTGTTGCTTTTGAGTGTGCTGTGGAGACGACACGGTGACCTTTTTATCACACTCTCACTGAGATGATACCATAAAGGCACTTTGCATAGCGTTAAAGGCACCACATGTTTACTTGCTTACTGTCAAGTTGACCTTTGAGGTTCTCGACGCAGCCTTGGTGAGAGCATCAGCTGAATACATGCTGCACAATCACCGGTTTGTTGGATAAGAGTGCAAGAAGACATAATGTGCTCTTTCAGGTTGAACAGGCTGACAAAAGGTCAAGTTAATAATATATTATTGCTTACAAGTCTGTTATTCAATCCTTCAGGCCATCATGCAAGCTTGTGATTTAAAAATGATGCCGAGATCACAAGAACCACTTAAAAAACACAATAAGTGAATTGGAAATCACAAGGATTATGCAGAAGTTACTTGAACCATTCCACTGGTGAAGGACAAATTACTGGCTGAAAGAGACGAATTATGTTCTCATTCTGCTTCCATCAAAAAAGTAATCAGAAACTGTTAGAGTGAGCACTTGAGTTTGATGCATATGCTAACACACGATAAATAAAAATGCTTATGTCATAGATTGTAAAAATGAGACAGAAGGTTGCTTTAGTAATGTCTCTTCCTCAAATGACCCAAGTCCTCCTACATAAAACAATTTAAAAAAAGGCTTTTAATGAATTCACAGTCTGTTTAAGCTTGGATGATAGCACACGGCCGTAAAAAAAGCAAAAAAAAAAAAGCACTTAGTGCAGTAATGTGCAATCTTAGAGGATAAAAGGTAACCTCTCTAACTCCCGGGGAAGGAAATTACAGGGCAGACAATAAATTTGAGCCTGGTATGATTAGAACGACTGTGTTTGAGTGAGAAATTGCACAATAGAAGTGAAGGGAAGAAAGTAGTTTGAATTAGTGTTGACCATAAAACCAGTATGCCATTTACAGAGCTATAAAATTTTAATACCACACAAGCGAAAATGTGTTTTTAGTTGATTCAAGGTTACATGGAATTATTTCAAGGAAGTTCACAGAAATGCTCAACACAGCTCCAGTTGTTTGATGAAGCAACAGCTTGCTCTTCTCCTCTCCAGGCATCTCCCTGTGTGTCCCCAAAAACACTAATGACAGAAACCTAACAAATGTCTCCAGAACAGCTTGCACCGCATCCAGCCATACTGCCAAATGAGCATCGGTGGAGGGCTAAGTAATTACTGTTGCTATTAACTCAAGGAGTGTTTAAAAAGAAAGTTTGATCATTTTTATCCCCACATGTTCAGCAGATGACAAGTCATTTAAAAACAGGTTGGAAAATATGTATAAAATAGAGGATAGTAGGGGAAATTGTATTAGATAGCTCGGCCTATGCCGTTGGAAGTGACGGCTGAGGGTTTATCCCCGAACACCCCCAAATGTCCTGTTTCCCAGCCCTCAAATAGACAATACAATAATATAAAACCACACATGTTCAGTCACAAAGCTCCACCTGGTTTTGAAACTTGCCTGTTCAGTATTTTCACTTGATTTGAGGTCAACAATACAAATAGTTCCAGAGATATAGCCAAAACTCACACTTAAAGCGCCACCTGGGGGGGGGGGGAACATAAATCAGACAATCATTAAATTCAACCCACGTCGTCCTCTTGGGGACCTAATGCAAAGTTTAAGCAGAGACATGAGGCAGAAATCGCCTCTATTAGGGTGATGTGTTTGTTTTAATTAGCTTAGCATTGCAGGGTAACACAAGTGGAATAACTTTGTATTTAACAGACAGAAAGTAAAGTTTTCAGGATAAATCCTCTGCTTTGCCTGCATGTCCATATGGCTTCATAGCCTAAAAAACCTTAACATACCACTTAGGCAATTATCTAACGTAGCTAGTTATCTGTAAGTGGTGTGTTGATCAGTACAAGATCTCATCTTATTTTCAAAAGCCTTTTTGAAAGCCTTTTATTTTGAAAAAACATTAAAAACATTTTTTAGCTCAAATGGATTTGTTGACTTGCGCTGGGATCTTTTTCCCACAACTTTTCCAGAGATGATAACTAATGATGAAAAATAAATATAAAAATAATTATATAATTAAGAAAATAATTATAAAATACAAAAATCTCTTCCGCATCATAAAAAAATCAGGTTTTATTTTAAACAGCAAGCAGATGCGCACACACATTATAAACAGTTGTATTGCAACAAGCTGCTGTTTCTGTACAATATAAAAGTTATTTGCTTTCAATTTGTATTTGTGAGCTAAGAAAAGCTGTTCAACAATATGTATGTTTTGTGATGGAAATAAAGGTTTAATTATATTTGTGTAAAATGTCTCAATACCAGATATTGTGTTTGATTATAATATGACCACAGTGAATGTACAGCTGCACATTCTGTCACTTTATGAGCAAAATGAAAGCGATAACATTTCTCTGCTTTAAATTCAAAGCAGAAACATCAAAGATGAATATATTTAAGCTATTAGATTGAAAATGAAAGTGTTGTTTCCAGTCTCCTCTGAACAGGTTTGTGACAAACCACCACCATTACAATCGTCCTTTATCGTGTCCAGATACAGAAATACAAGTTAACACGGGCTGTAATGTTCTCATATGTAGAGGAAAGATTATTTCTAACCAGATGCACAGCTAATGGTACGTTTAACCTTTAAACACCTTAGCTGTCATAACACAATTTAAGAGAAAACTCTAAAAGTAAGAAATGCACATAAATGGTTTTAATACTTCTCTAGAACAGGCAGATAAAAGGACACCCCTATCATGCCATATGCAAGCACGGATGTAACCGGTAAGTAAAAATCAAATGGAAAATAAAGCTTTTAGGTTACTGTTTGGTTTTATGCCTCAGACCTTTACGTATGAATGACTAAAGAGCAGAAATATAATTCTCTGTTAAAAGTCCTCAATGCTTTTCAGAGACGCCCCTGCACATTGCCTCTGTTAAGCAGGTCACATGGCGCTCTTTGGGTTATTCCCTCTCTTTTAGCTTTTAGCATACGTAAAAGGTCTGCAAAGTTTTAAACCCTCCTCTCGCCTGTAAAGGACACTGATCCTGAACTGGCTTAAATACCTCCAGACTTTTCTTCCCTTATATCCCAACCATGGAACAGATTTGCATAATAACGAGAGTATTTTCTTAAATACCTCCAAGAAGACTGGGTAAGACATGCTGCCATATTTATTCTGATGGTTCTGCTAGAGGAAGGGTGGAGCATAGAGCGTATAAAGATGGACGGAGCCTCACAGTAGGTTTCTGAAGAGCAAAGGTGGAGCTCATTGGGCCGGTCCCTACTGTCACCATTAACTGCAACTTTTAGCTTTTTCTGCATAGTTTTTCTGTTTCTTCCCCAAATGACGTTGCCGCTTGGCACTGAGCCAAGGCGTTGCCATGGGTACCATTAACTTACATCTTTGACTTGCATCTGAAAATTCTTATTTCATTAAGTAGATAATAAGTGGAGAAGATATATTCTGTATGGAAGAACAAACAGCTTCAGTTTTCGCGTTGTTAGTACTGGGACTGGATGCAGGTATGCACGTGTTTACCATTGTTTTTCCATTCGGTCCAGATGTGCACTGCATGATATTACTGACATATCTAAATGATAATATCCTTTACTGTCAGTCATAAAACGGTGTTTGCAGTATGTTTGTGGAAAACAGCATCAAATAGCAGATTATGGAATTATGGAAATATGGAAATATGGAATTATGGAAATATGGAAATATGGGAATTCTACATAATATTTTGTCTGATATTTACTACATGATTTTTTTTATTTTCTCTAACTTGTTAAAACCAAGGAGGATTAATTGCTTTAATTAAACTGGAGAGCAAAAAACTCAACTGAAACTGGTCAGGGATGCTATGAAAATTGTGCAAAAACAGGTTCAGAGTGGTAGCATTCACATGAATGCTGTCAGAAACAAAAAAAGAAAAAAGCACTAAATCCTTTATAAAAATATGCAGGAGTTCACTTTAGCCAGTAAAATCCCTAAAAATATGATCTCAATGTCTGCACCAATGACATTTCTAAAGCTGACTCAGACCACCCAGTTGGTTGTTTTGTTTTTTTCTTTTTCTTTCCAACACGGTTGATAAAAATGGAGAACAATGCAACCACACATGCATACGCTTGAAATGTCATGAGCTACAATGAAACGTACTCCCAGTCAAAACCACTGCTGCTGTCAGTGATAAAGTGCTTTTTGCATGCATTCATGATGTCCCCCTACAGGACACACACATCTGTCACGCTTCAATGTGAACAACAGCATCTATTCTCCACACTGGAACGCACATGTGCTGCACAACCGCAGGTATCGGTTACTGTAAAGTACATCAGGGACACGCAGGTGTATGTGAAGGGCTGACGGCTTTCTGCTTGATGTTAGCACAAAGAAGAACAACAGCTACCGCTATGTGTGAAGTACAATGGCTGACTTACCTATGAGGTGATCCACATGGGGAAGCAGGCATGAAACAAAGAGGAAAGAAATGAATTATTACTTCACTGATTAGATCTTTCAAAAAAATATCAAGCAGCATTTCCTTTAAAGCTCTAATAAGACAACAGAGATGCTCTTTGCAGTTATTAGCTTATCTTAGATCTAAATCTATTGTTAGAAATCCCTCAGCTTCATCTTTCAAACATCAGCTTGTTCCCTCCTCCCATACCTGTCCCCCCCCCCCCGCCTCACACCTCCTGGGTGCTGAGGTACTCCTTAATGATTTTTACTCCACTAGTCAAGAACAAATTAGCATCTTTGCTAGCACTCCACAATCAGGCTGATCAGCTGGGAATCATTTGGGAGAGAAGCAGCAAAAGTTTACTTTTCCCCAAGTTGATATTGATAGAGGGGGATGGGGGGGTGGGGGGGTTTCCAGGGGGAAACGAGCTGTGGCATAAGCAGTAATTAGCAAACTTGTAAAATAAAGCAGGGCAGGCAGTGTAATGATTGCCGATATGCGTGTGATGCCCTTGTGTGTGTGTGAGTGTGTGTGTGTGTGTGTTTGGGGGGGCTGGAAACGAAGCAGAGAGAAGGGGCTGCACAAGGACAAAATAACTTTAAGAGAAGAGTCACAGAAATGTGGATAGAATAAACCAATATTTCACATAAAGTTTATGAAAAATGCTGTAAAACGTTCAGCTTATTGAAACAAAATAATAAAGAGAGTTTATTTTCTTGTGCATTAAGCCAACTTTATTTATAAAACACTTTCTGACAGCAGATACTAAACAAAGTGCTGAAACATAAACTGACTCATAATAAAATCATTAAGCACTAAAACAATAAAAATAAAATATAAAGAATAAAACAAATAAACAATAAACTAAGAACAAAACCAGCAATAAAAGCAAACTCATACTGATAAACTCATACTTAATAAAGTTTGGTCTATTTAAAAGTGGACATGAAGAAGCCTGCCTGAGCCGCAGTGGCAGATCGCTCCACAGCTTTGGTACCACCACAGAAGAGGCAGCATCCCCTCTGGGCTTCCTTCGGGACCTCCAGGAACAGCTGATCTGCTGCCCGGAGGGCCCGGAGGGGGGAGTGCATGTGTAGAAGCTCAGAGAGGTCGGGCGGAGCCAGATCATTTAGAGACTTAAAAACAAATAAAAGGGTTTTAAAATGAATCCTAGAAAGAACAGGCAGCCGGTGCAGCGTGGCTACATCAGGATTAATGGGATCTGTTCCCATCAGCCGCCGTGCTGCAGCATTTTGCACCAGATCAGACGGGACAGAGATGTTTTACCAAAGTATAAAACATTACAGTAATCCAGCTGTGTTGTTATAAACCCATGTAGAGGTAACAAAATTCTGTTAAAAGAACGAGATTTGCCTTTGCAAGTTGCCTCAGCTGGTAAAGCTAGATTTCTGTCTAGATTAAAATCACTCTGCAGTTTCACACCCAGATTAGCGACAGCAGCCTTACAGTATTGTACCAGGGCACACAAATCTACACCAGCACTAGGGCCAAAAACAATAACTTCTGTCTTTTTGGATAAAATAACATTCATGGACATCCAGGCTTTGACTTCTGTGAGACTTATGGAGAATAAGAGTCCTTGTGTTTTAGACGTAAACCTGACCGTCATCAGCATAGAGGTGGAAGGCACAGTTGTGTTTCCCAATAGCTGACCAGGTTGAAGGAGGTACAATGAAAATAGCAAAGACCCAAGAATGGACCCCTGGGGGACCCCACATGACAAAGGAGCTGAAATGACCCAGTTTAACAGATAATGTCCTCTCAGACAGACCTAAACCATTACAGGGCAACACCATGGATACCTACACAATGCTCCAAACACGTCAGTAAAAGTGTTGTGGTTCACTGTATCCACTGCTGTCAGATCCAAAAAAACTAAAATGGCATAGTCACCAGAATCAGTAGCTATAAAAAGATCAATAAAAAGAGCAGACTCTGTGCTATGAAGAGACTTAAAACCAGACTGAAAGACCTCAAAAACAGTGTTCACCTCTAAAAAGTCGTACCTATCTATAAACCGCTTTCTCTCAGATTTTCAATATGAAAGGAAGTTTGGAAATCGGTTGGTAATTACACAGAACAGTAGGATCCATGCTAGGTTTTTGGAGCAATGGTTGGACTATGACATGTTTATAATCTTTAGGAACTAGACCTGAAGACAAGCTGCTTTTAATAACAGCCAAACCGATGGTCCTAAAGTGTAAAAAAGCTCCTTGAATAGTTGTGGTGGCAGAGCATCTGCAGGGGAATCTGAGAGCTTTAGATAAATCAACCATCACACAAACTGAATACAGACACCAGTTTAAACTGGTAAAAAGCAGATGAGCAGGAGACAGAGGCGTCAAAGACAGAGGAAAGTATGTGAACCCTCACAATCCTCATTTAGTCTACAAGGAAATGTAAAAAGCTTTCACCTGCCTCAAGTGATGGAAGAGTCCCAACGGTGTGGGGAACATTAGGGGCCTCATCTATTGTTTTAAATAAATCTGTGGCTTATGGCGGTTTGATATCAGATATCTTCTTCTTGTATCTCTCGTGGTTTTGTGATGATGCTCCCATCAAACTTTTAAAATTTGAAATGATGCCTGACGTTTGTCGTCCTTTCGGTTTCAGTTTTAGAGCCACAGCATCTAAAGTTGACTTAACATATATTTTATTGTAAATTGGCGCTTCATCTACCGATTTTAAGGTATTTTATCGAGAGTTTAAGCTTTGTGGTGTAACAGAAACAATAAAGTGTACATATCATTTATCTTTACATGTAATTATTATTCCAAGTGTTTATTCAATAAAAAGGTTAAGTCAGTATATTATAGTGATTTAATATCAAAAGAAACATGTTAATTGTCAGTAAAAGGGCTGTTGATGCTAATCAGTCAAGAAAAGGTGAGTTTATTTTTAAATGATGAAATTTTACTTGAAGATCCGTAGATGAGTCAAAAGGTTTTTATTTAAAACTCAAAAGAAAGACTAATGTTGTTTTTTTATTGAAATAACTGGCCTTTGGAGGGTAAAGCAGCTTCTTTGTGAAACACGGTGGAGGTATTATCATAATAAGGTCATAACATCATAACATGCCTAATCTCATTAAAGCTGTCAATTTTATTAAGATACTACAGTGACAGTGCTGTGTTTACTATATTTATCTGCTCTGTGTAAACTCACAAGCACCAAGTCGTAAGACGTTTTAGCTTTATCCTGTATAGGATGCAACACTCTTCCTTTGCAGATACAGCTGAAGATACACTGATCTTCCGCAAAGCTGAGAGCTAAGGCACACAAGAAGTAAAAAAAAAAAGGTGTTTGTGCCACAAAAAACAAAAGATGAGCACATAAAAAAGGAATATAGCAATATGATAGATCTAAGAGACGGTGACATCAAGTCAAGGGTTTCTTCGACAGCTTTCAATGCATCAAACGTGACACCTTCAGCTGCCGCTTCTGTCCATGGGTCTTTTTTCTTGGCCGTGACACAACCACATACTTCTCCCAATCATCCCTGCTACTTCCACTTTGATGGCTGTCGTTCATCTTTCACCTGTCAGCCCTGTGCGCTGATTTGATGGCCCCGGGCCTGACAGGGAGCAGAAATGAGTCAGGCAGCAGGGCCCAGGCCAAAAAAAAACCTCCCTGAAGTCTTAGAATAATCTCTGAGCTAGTCTTATTTGCTAAAACAAATGATCTAGGAAGAGTTATTCCAAAATGCCTCCAAACTATTACCCTCCTCTCAGCTGCAGCCTTTCGGATTGTGATATTTACACGACTTTTCCGTCAATTTTCCCCTCAGGGGTTGGAATTCCCATATGTTTCTGAGATTGTATGTTGTCTCTGGACAAGAGCAATTTACTCTGCGTGGATCAAACACAATCTGAGAGACAAATTCAAACCTGAATCTCACCTTTTCCAACCTTTTGTCTTTTTTGTCTTCCCCTAAATTATACCAGTTAGTGTTATATTGTGGATGATTGGAAAGTTTGATTCATCACCTTTCAAATAAGTGCTAACTTTAAAGGATCGTACTTCTGTGGGATGAGCAGCAAAGCTAAAGTTCTGCTTAGCGCCTCCTTCATTATTAAACCAAATCCACAATATTCTCCTGTTGGAGTTGTTGAAGACTCCCATGATTGTGTAGCTCATGATACCCAAGTTGATCCTGCTGGGTTGAGGTCTGCTGCTCTTCAGTCCCGTATAGCTGAATGAGAACATTTCAATTAATGGAGCATCAGTGAAGACAAGTAAGTGCAGCAGAGTAGTTGTGTATTTTTTGTTAACTGTGCAATTGAAGAGCAAAAAGTCAGTCTGCATCAGTTTGACATACAAAAAGCTGGAGAACAATTTCCCTGGAAGTAAAAAACTCAAATAAAAACCCAGCAAATAGACTGGTGCCCACTGAGCTGTACAGCTAATGTGGCTTCAAAGCAGAAGCCCAAAAAGTCAACGAAACCTCAGCGTAATTCATCCGGTTGGGATGAAAAAAACCCAACCAAGGAAAGAAGCTTTGAAGAGGCCGACCAGCAGGATGGTGCTACTTAAATTATCAATTTCCTGCAACTCTCAGGTCACTCTCTCCATCCTGGCTTAGAAAAGAACCTTCCTTCTGAGATGACTGTGACAAATGTGATTAAAGCCGTAGATGCAACACACAAGACAGACAGCGCAGATACAGCCTCGCTATCAATAAATAAAGTTTCTGGAGACGTCCATTAACTGATTACAGGCCAAGAGAATAATTCCGTTTGGATTTGTTTGGAGTCGGAGGAAAACTACCTGCCCGCTAAACCCAAATGGCAGCCTGAGGTAAGTGCAGATCTTCCTGTAGCAGCCGTCACTAATCACTTTGGAAACACCGCAGGGTGTCAGGATTCATTCAAGCTGTGAATATGGAGGACGGATGAAGAGCAATAATCAGAGGAGGTCCTGCATTTCAGACCTCTCACCTCCCCTAATGTGCTACAGGACACAGTATCCTTTACCCATCTGCTGGATTTGCCTTCATTAACACATACAAACCCCTGAAGCAAACTTTGAGGACAGTGACGTGTTCCAACAGCTTCTTCCATCACAACCCGGGTATTCAGGTGCTGCGAGCTGCTATTGACAGGCAGATCATCAGGTTTCTGGTGGAAACAATGGGACAGGTAACACTGCAGGGGATCTGAATATGACGAAGCAAAGCACTGATTATGCCTTGTTGAAACACTCTCAATGTGTCATTTCCTATTTTCTCTATTTCAGTCTATTACACCCCCCCACACACACACACATCCTTTTCTCTGTCAGAATAGTGCTAATGGAATTTTATTATGTCAAAATGTACTAAAATCTACAAATTATTACTGCACTGCTATCCGAAAAAATGCACAAAGTACTTAATCAGCTGATGGCTCTAAATAATCAGACGTATTATAGATGTAAGACTGCATAATTATGTCAGGAATAATTATCTTGATTACTTTGTTGAATATCATGATCCTGGTTTCCAATTACAACCATTTATCATTGTTTCCAGAGCAGAATTTTGTCACTCTTTCATAGCAATTCCACCCCAATACTGGCAATTACAGTCTGCCGCTTTCATCTGCTCCTGCTGACGATTTCAATTAATCACTACATTTTAGAAACAAAGGTAGACCTGAGTCAACTCCTGCCCCAGAGCTAATTATTTCCATCTGCACCACAGAACCAAAGCCAGTCTGGGCAGTTAAACACAGGAGGTGACTAAATATGCTACATATAAAAGCTCATTCTTATCAAATACATTCACTTATGATGGAGGATAAAATAACAGCTGGAGCTGTAAACGGTAACTGGAAATGCTCAATTCTGTCGTATACAGTTATACCTTTGGGGAAACTCAACGTTGTGCTTAAACATCATATCTGTATCAGTTCAGCACCTTTATTACGCTGCACGTCCACATCACAGCAGACTCAAACATAGGAACACTTTCACACCCTGCAGCTAAAGCTTTAAGGGGAAATGTATTCAGCATAATTTTAAATGATCAATTAAGAGACAGTTTTAGGATAAATTTGACACAATTTATGAGAAAATGAACATTTAGTTGAATTAAAATATTTGCATCAGCATTTAAATCAGCTGTACTTTTACCTATTTTGTTTCTGGAACTTGCTAAAACATCTGTCTGACTGAGTTTAATCGTTTCTGCAACGCTACATGACTTTAAAACTCTGACATTCCTACAGAAACATTGTCCTGCAGGATTCTTAGAAACCACATGGCAACTGCTCTTTACTTTGCAACACAGCCTCACGTGGCTGCAAGTTCATATCAACACAACAGCTTTTATAAACCTTTCATCAAATAACACGAGCAGACATGATCCGAGGAAGAAAAGGAGAAGAAATATGGTGAGAGGGGAAGAGTTAAGATGCAACACCGACTGTCTCGCTGCACAGAAACCAAACAAAATGATCAAATCAATTGTAGCTATTCTTCCATAGATATTTATACATCCAACCACAGGAATAGCGAGCTTTTCTTCCAGTCGGTAGCTGGTCATTATCTCCACACAGCACACGGAGCGCTACCTATTAACACTCTCTTGACACTAAAGGAAATCAGGTTTACATTTCATGCTAATGTTAACATCAGCCAAGGGCAAGTTGTGGCCTTTGCGAGTTAAATTTGTGGAAGCAATTCAGTTCTCTTTATAATAGGGGCTGTTTGTCCTTGATAACTATAGCAGGGACTCGGCTAAGAATGACTCAGTCTCCCTGAGGGCGAAGTAGCAGCTGATACAGAGAGCGACACCAGAGGAAGGTGGCAGCTTTCCAGAAGAGGTCTGAATGTGAAAGAAATATGGGGTTTAACTGTAATGCATGAAGAAGGCGTTGAAAGGTTTGCACAGGCATTTGTGATTACTTAGTCTATGTGAGCTCAGAGCAACAAGCATCATGCAGTCATCAAGGAGTTCATTGACAGAAAACATGAAGCATTAACATGCAGCTGCAGCAATAAGACTTCTCTGAGGACCGCTATGCTACATGTTAATTTCATTAGATCAGCAATGCAAGTGAGACATCTTTGTATGCAAATGAGGGTGAGCTCAGTTTAAGTAAATTAAAGCCTGTGTCTGCCAAGTGTGTGATTATGGATCTGGGGTGTTTGTGTTGTAATGCTCATCTAAATGTGTAAATCCTAATACTGCAGAAGAAAAAAAGCACAGGGACTTTTAGGACTCCTCTCTTCTTCCAAACTTAAAGTAAATACATATGTGGAGATTTTAAGATGAACGACAGAAAACATGACAATCATTAAAATCTGCTGAAGCTAACTAGCATTAGCATCACCATTCTCTAACTGCTTGCTAAATGCATGCTAGCAGCCTCTCACCTCTCATTAGACATCCAACATGCTGGCTGTTGGAGGCGATGGGCAGTGTGTGGCATGCCATTTCTTTGCTCTGCATTTGCAGAACTTAACACAGAACCCAAAATAGCAACGCTTATAATGAAGTACAACATGTGAGAAACACACTGGCTTAACCTGTCAGCCTATCATTACAACACGGAAGTTTGTGTACCTACTTGACTCGACAACTTCAGCTCTGTAGAAAATGAGATCAGCTACCAGTAATTTCATTTTCCCCTTCATTACAAAGCAAATTACAGGTAAAGGAGCAGGAGGTCATTCCTGCCCACAGCAGAGGCCTTCCATAATGGAGAATGGCTATGTTTCCTTTTTTATACTGCAATAACACAACTTTCTTTAACAAGTTAATAATACATTTTATTTTTATTTAATCTCAATATAAATAGATTCAATTAAAGCTGGGGAATAGTTAGGCACTGGTTTCAGTGTATTAGAGGTAAAGTGTGTCTTTTTGGGCCGATCTGCTGACACACAACAAACAGTTTATTTTAAAACACATGCTTAAAATGGAAAGTGCTCGGCCCCCACCGTAAAAGACATAATATTAAATTGCTTCATACATAAATCAGGATTTCCTAATAAAATCAGGGTTATAAATAAGCCTGCAACTCTCTATATTTGTGTCGGCAGCAGTGCTGTCTCTGCAAAACGTTGCAACACAAACGTGACCTAAAAATCTTTTATCATCTTCTAACCAGCTCAAGTTGTGGTTGCAAGTAAAATGTATCTCACCCTGCAGAGTTTTAGTTAAACTGCAACCTTAGCATGACATATTACAAAGTAAAAGTCCAAAGGTGATAAAAAATGAGTTAATGTATTTTTGCAAATGTAGATTTACATATATCACAAACTCTCAGAGAGATTAGTTTGAAATATTCAGTGTATTTGAACATGTTAAAGTTATTAAATAGTGGATTAATTTATCCCGTATTTGTCCATTTGCTCACATAAAACCAGCCTTCCACTGTCAGATATTCACTAGGACATTTAAGTAACCAAATAACTTTTCCATCATGAGTCAAGTGGGATTCTGACTTCCATCCCAGTTGTCAGAGCTATATTTAATAAATTCTTCTCTGCTGTTAGAGTATGTAGAAAAATTCTGGAAAACATGTTTGTGGAGAGCAAATATCTAAAGTTAAGAAGGAAAATAAAAGCGGACTGCAGCTAACTATTGCCAAGCTTCTTTTAGTGCTCATGCTTTAAATATATATAAATATACGGTACCTTTACAGAAATGTAAGTTTTTACACATATACACTAGCAGCTAAAATATTGGACATTAAATCCTTTTGGAAAGTGTGTTCAAACTTTTCACTGGTACTGTATATGTTTTTAAAAAGTGCATGTTGTCCTTGGATCTCCATTTGGGTTTATGTTTGTTCATTAACTCGTACAACATGGAATCATCAGCATAGAAATACATATTTATAGCACAAAGGCCAGTACGAGAAGATCTAATACAAAGAACTTCATGACAGAAGTTCACAGAAACATTTTCAACGGAAAATATTGCACATCAAGTGATTTTACAGGACGACACTTATTCTGTTTTAATGTTTATGATTTGAGTGGTTACTTTTATTTCTGGACACATGGATTTCTCACATATTATTTTTGCCTCAATCTTAAATCAAGAAAGTGACAAAAATGTTGCTGTTTGGCTCCGAAAATAAATGCAATAAAAAAATCTGATTAGATCATTTCAAATAGCTGAAACTCATATTCAGTGCTTTTGACACCCAAACATTCTTTGATGGTTTACGTTACGTACTTGAACCTGTTATGGTTTCTGGGTTTTGTTTTGTAGACTTCCTTGTTTCCTGTTTTATTTTGTAGTTCTTCCTGTTTTGCCCGT
>JBAMHX010000027.1:8126646-8137839 GCA_037177515.1 Pseudomugil tenellus | reverse complement strand
TACCTACTTCAGTACATGAGTTAGTTTCTCAGTCACAGTTTTAGTGTATCTGTTTTTGTAAATAAAACCTGTTAATCGTCATCCTGGCTGCCTCCTGCTTCTCCTCACCTGCATTTGGGTCCACCACCTACCCGCTCCGTGACAGAACCGTTTGCGAGAAAAGCAGGAAATGAAATAAAACATTGGTTTATGAAAGTCACAGTTATATTAAACCAGTTTACTAAGTTAAAGTACCGAAGGACTGGTGATAATTTACTCATCAGCTGATTCTTATTAATGTTCATTAACATAGAAATGCTCATATGTTGTTTGACAACGTTAAACTCAATCTTCCTGATCTGGGACCAGTTAAAGGTTGCAACATTCTCCCAGACTGGTTTTGCACTTAGAATAAATAAACTGGACCTTTCAAACCCAACTTCTCTTTCAGATCTAGAAATATTTGAAGCCATGAGATATTTGTTTATTTGGCATAAAGGGTGCTTTAAATCTAATCCTACAACATGTGATAAGTGACTAAAACTAACATAATAATGTTGCTGTAATGAAATGGCCCATTTTCTGTCACGTTCTTGTCTTTCAGTCTTGGTTTCATCATTAGGCGCTTTAACGAGAGTTCAGAGAGACGTTTGTGCAGAAGCTGGAAGTCAAACCATCCTGAATACAAACAGCCCCTGGCTGCAAGGATTCGTTAGTCCATTTGATATAAATGCTGTTCATTGGTGAGCTGCGGAGATTTTCTGCAGCCAGAGAGAAAGTCGTTCCTAAAGCTGCTATGACGAGGACATTTCTTTTCCCAGTGCAGCACTGTGTTGTGTTTGATGTTGGACGCAAGCCAGCATCCACCCGTGGGAGTCTTGGTATGTGATCAAAGGCAAGATTGTAAGATTTGCGCGCTGTCATTGCAGGCGGGGGGGCGAGCTCTACACCGACTTTCTCTCCGGGCTTAGAACCAGCACCCAGCACATACTGTCAATATTTATCAGGCCTCTGCTTGCACTGCTGAAATGATTCTTTTATTTCAAACACGCATCTATTGCAATGTATTCTGGAGATTTCCAGGAAAAATATCTTTCTATAAATAAGCAGAGTAGTGCAGATTAAATGAAGAGTTTAAAGGTTCTGCTATGAGTCATTTCTGGATCAATACAGTCTGAGTTTTCATTGAAAGCCTGTATAAATACCACAAGGTAGGTGTTATCAAATAACACGCAGCATTTCTGAGAGGTCATCTGATGGTCAGACATGGATATTTATTATGTTTAATGCAGAATTATCAAACCAAAACATACAGTTTGAAAACATATTCTTTTTAAATAGGATTTCTGCTCTTGTTGCGCTTATAGATGCAGAAATCTGATAAATATTGCAACACCAAACACAAGAAAAATACCCTTTTCCTTAAAATAATACCCAAAATCCTTCCTCCCACTTCTTATTTCCATAACATTGAACCTCAGCAGTGAGCTGAACAGCACAGCAAAGACTCGCACATTAGAGTAAAATGGATTAACCTACAATATGGTTTAAGTGAAAGTTTTGTTTCCCCTGAGGTTTTCCTTTTTATTCACCGGGGTTGCTGCGGGGCTCCCAGAAAAATGTAACAGTTCAAAGTTGCAGAGAGAATACGGCTGGAAAACAGCCTGTACTGAGCTTCACTGAAAGTCAGGTTCATTTACAGGTTATGGAGGAAAACTTTTCTTGCTTGTTCTTTTTACACGAAGATATGGAAAAAATAATGTGTAAAAAGAGAATCATCGTGTTTCCGATACATTTCCTCATTCCATGCATGTAAAGCCAACAACTTCGATGTGTTTTTGTACAGAAATGATCTTTGCACAATGAAAACCTGCAGATTTAGTAACACAATGATGAGAAACACTTTAAAAAAGTGTGAGAAAGATCTTTCATCTGAGCAAAAGCCAATCTGACTAAGCGCCTTTAACACCAGCAGAAGAGTCAGGTGTAAATGAGCTACTGCCAGCAAGAGCTCCTCCTCTTCCTCATCGCAGCTCTGATGAAGCTGCACGCGTTACTTTAGCGAGACTCTGTTAACATCATGTCAACAAAGTGATGCGCATCCACATGAGGAATGCATGTGTGCAAACCCGACCAGCAGCCCCTCGGTGGGAAGCATTTATCTCTAATTTCATCTCATTCCTGAACATCTAGTGAATGAATTAAACACCCGTCAAGCACATCATTCCTACAACACTGGTTTTAGTGGGTAAATAATTCATGTTAATATCTTGTCACAGTTTCATCACAGTTCTTATTAACTATGCAAACCAGCTTTAAACCTTTCATGAAGGCAGGAAATGCTCATTTTTCTTCTAAATGTGTTTTTATGAATGGACGTAGTACCTGCTGCAACGCGTTTTTCATGTCAGCTCACATGAAAACACTTTCACACTGTGTTCTTACGAACACGAGCTTGTTTGTGACACACGCTTATGATCGTTTATTAATTATTTTGCTCATATGTTCAGCCTGGAAACCTGTGCAGGGGGTCCCCGCCTCCCGCCCGGTGACTCCAGCTGCCAGCGACCCGTCGGTGCAGATAATGGATGGATGGAGGTCCGGCCAATAGAAATCATTTACTTTAAGATAGACGTGATCTGTCATTATTTCATGGTTGTTCTGCTCCGATGTTTCATCTGATGTGCTCGTTTCTGGACCCAAGAAGGACCAAAATATCCTGCTTTAAAAGAAGCAGCATCACAACGATGTAATCTGTCATTTAAAGTTTGCTGCCTGGCCAAAGAATCGCTCCTACGCGCTAATATTTCATCTTTAGCTTTGATCACGGCCCACATTTGCTGAGTCATGGTTCCGATTTACATCCATTCATTTTTCATGATCTTGCATTTATGATGGGAAGGTGTTACGGCGGCGTCACTTCTCCAGAACATCCGAACACTCGAAAGGCTTCAGAACTCTGTGGACACGTGTGTGGAAATGATGAAGAGGAGCGTGATGACGTCTGGCTTCGTCATGTTGGAGTGTCATCAGGAAAGAAAACATTCATCTGACCCGATTCTGTTACTGGACCTGGACCGGACCATCACTCTGCCCCTACAGGCTGCTACACTACGCATGATGCTGCCCCCCTTCTTACCCTGATGCCCCATCACTCTGGAACCGGGTCAGTCTGGACTCATCATGACCTTCTTACAGTTTGCTTCCCAGCAAACTGAAGTTTTTTCCCAGTTAGCCGCGCTGATTAGCATCAGTCTTAAGGCTACACAGCTGTTTCGCATCACGTTAACTAATTACCAGCTGAGAGATATTGGCCAGCAGTAATAACCCAGTAGGAGCCAGGCAGTCTACACGTTTCTACATTTCTTATGGTCGTTCTCAGAAAATAACCCCAAAAAAAAAAAACAAACAGCAGGATTTTACTGTTAATTTAAAGTTTTTAAACTAATGAACTATAATAAATAATAAATGAATAATAAAACTATATATATCAGTATTTGAGATTATTCTGTTGAACTGGGATATTTGTGAGTTTAAGTTGAATATTTTAATAGTTTCGTGATATTTATGAAGGATCATATCTAATTATTTAGGTTCCTTTGCTAGTATTTCAGAACTTCCTTCATTTGATGACACAGATGCAACATTTCTCAGACTTTGCTCCAACAGGACACAACAGCATCCCACAGTTGCAGAAATGTGTCGGCTTCACATCGTAAAGATGCTCCGTTGGACTGAATCTGGTGAATGTGGACAGAAAGATGAGATGATTATCGGACTGATCATAAAGTCGGATCAGGCATTAGAAAATACCTCCCACCTCTCTACATCCGTAATATCAGTCTGCTGCTGATAAAAGGCAGAACAGATCGCAGCTGGAATGGAGGCAGCATGTGTCCATCTTGTCTGGTTTAGGTGGTTTGTAGCCTGCATTTCCTGTTTTTAGCTGAAAAGCTTCCAGTGACTTCCGCTGCTGTAGCCCAGAGACGCCATTTTGGATAACATGGTTTTTACCAGCCGGTACCATGAGACTCTCATATCGTCTCAAATCGGTCCGTCCTCCTCGGACCCAGGACATTTCATCCAAACAACTGCTGCTCATTGGATAAATGATCACTCAGATCACTCGTCATCCTCAGCACCACTGTGCTCAAACCTGTCGGAACTACATTCATTCAGCAGCAGCTGCACTAGTTCCATCAGGGATGGAGAGCGTTGACAGAAAACAGCATTTTTTTTTAAATTACAGGTTATCTGCTGTGACTTAAGCTAATTCAACAGTTATTTACATTAAAGTGTGATGCATATGCATTAGACATGTTGCAGGCTTCACTAATGGACAAAGTCATTTTGCTCAAACGTTTTTGTTTTGTTTGTTAGGTCTTAAAAAACTAATCTGATAATAAAATGTACATTTACAGCTTGAGAAAAGATCCGTTACACAGATGGAAGGAACTTTTTCTCGCTTGTTTTTATTACTTTGGATATTTTGTCAACTGCAAAATCAGTCTGTTGATGAAGTAAATGATGATCAGTTTAATCTTGTAAACAGTAATTAGTTGCTGCCGGATGATTCCCGGAGAGATCAGATGCAGGAATTCAGAGCTGCGATTTGCTGTTCATGCAAAACCAGATTGAGCAGAATTAAAAAACTTTAGTTGTCCAAAATGTTTTGTGTGAAACAGAAAAAAGTCAAACTCAGTAAATTTCTGCAGATATTTTTCTGTGCAAAGATAAAAATATAAGTTTTGGGTTTTTTTTTTTCATAGCAGGTTTCAGTTATTGTAGCGTTACCTTTAAATAAAGACGGCACTGTCAATCTAAAACATTGTTTGAGGTGACACGAGCATGTCTGCGCCACCTGGGCGCCCACTGATGGAGCCCTGTGTTTGATTGCCTGCATGTGTGCAGGAAAATATGTTCTTTCAAAACAAATATAGCAAAAAATCAGATTCAATTGCAGTGCGGGGGGAAAACACATCATCTATCTCGACAGAAAAGATGGGAAATGACAAAGAAAAACCCAGAGAAAGAAATCAATCTTTAGTTTCCTTTGCAGGGCTGAATTGGATTTTGACAAAAAATAAAGCTTTTAAAAAGAAAATGTTCCAGTACTTTGCCTTTTGTTTCTGTTGCTGGCAGCTTGTCAGAACTTTCCCCATCATTTAAAGACTGTTTCCATATGATGCTGTTTTTAAAAACATTACAGTACATGCATGCTGCGTATGAAAGATGCAAAAAAATAAATAAAAAATATCTCATTCCAAAGTTTTAAAGAGATTTTTTACATTTAAACTGGCAAAGCGCTGAAACTTTGTCTCCTTTGCTACATTATTAGCATTATTAGCTGATTTTGTTCTGACATTAACGCCTTATTCCTTCTGATTAGCGGCAGCATCGCTCAGGAAACAGCTGCGGTTTCCAAATCATGCAGGATTAAGACTCAAACACACACATGAAACAAACATTTGCCTCGAAATTCGGTGAATTTCTTTGAAACCGACAGCAGCTCTCTGTGTATTTGCATCTGTGCATTCTCCGTCTGCATCCACGCATGCTATGCTTAGTTATCTTGTTGTGTGGCTCCTCTTGCACCTTTGGGAGTTTCAACTACAGTGACTCCATCATCGATCGATTCCACCGGATGATTTGTCTTCATTTACGCTGAGCTGTATTAAAGCGATCGCTGTGGAAATGTGCAGATTCATCTTAATGCAAAACGGGGTGAAAAAGCTGCGCCGCACCGTCTACTTGCAAACTGACATAAAAAGACAGCTTATGTCTCCATTTGTTTAGGAATGTTCTTCATTAAACCTGATTTAAATTAAGCAGGAGAGATTAAACAGATCTGAAAGGATGAACATCCTTCAGGTTTTTATCTGAACATGAGACACAGAATCCATCAAATGGCTAAAAGACAAACGGATCCACAGCATTTAGAGGATCTATTTATACGGCAAATTCAGTCAGTTTAAGGAGTCCAGAGATGCAAATAGTTGAGTAAAGTGTGATATAAATACCACTGCATTTTCTAAAATGATACGTTCTATTTAAATCTACCATGTCAGGAGAGCAGAACACGTTTTCCAATTAATTCCACAACCCTGTGAATCACTTCAAAACATGAGAAATATAAAAGAAAAAACTAAGAGAAATGTCTGCTTTACAAAACCAGATGAAGTTTTATGTCATACATGGAGAGACACCATCATAATAACCTAATTAATAATCAGCAGCATAACGCTAGTTCTGATCAACCTGGGCATGTTATTAATGACCCTTTGGAACCTCATGCAGCTCAGGATGGGAGACTGGATCCAAGTCAAGATTGGATGCAATCTTTTTCTTTCCCTTACAGCTCAAAAGGTCAATAAGCAAGCAAGAAAATGCATCTGTTGGATAAATAAAAACAAACTAACCATGTTTGCAAAATGTTCATTTTGTTATGTTGTCTCTCTACAATCTGAATATGATAATCTTCTACACCCCATCCTCCACAAAACCTGCATCTGTAAACCTGCATTTATCCCTCGACAACCTCTGAACCGTTATCTTTTATAACAAATAGGTGCAAACTGTTCACCTTAAGAAGTTTAAAACATTAATGATGCATTGTAATTAGATAATAAACATGGTTTATAACCCCACCCCCATGTTGGATAGAGCATATTAAAAAGATTTCTGAGGAGAGAAAAACGTGCATTGACTGGATTTGACCAACCTTTTGTGTCCTACGTTACTGGTGATTCTGCATCCAATCATCTTACATGATCACTGCAGCTGGAAAGTTTCATGAAGCGCGTTTACGTCTATCCAGCATCAGCTGCTGTTGTTCAGAGTGTGGCTGCTGATATGCTGTAAATTGCACATTCAGAGTGTGAGCTGCGGCTGATAATTGAATCAGAGGCAACGATCATCAACAATCAGGGCCATTGTGGAGCATTCAGGCATCTCATCTGAGAGGAACTGATCAAAGCGGCTCACATGCACCTTCACACATACGTCTGAACACAAAGCAGATGATAGATATGAATCCATATATCGTCCCAAAGCCTCCTGTTCCATCCGCTTTATATTTAAGTGGCATGGACAGACACCTGTCCCGTACTGACCTTCTCACACTGCCACTGGGGTGTACTGTCATTCCTAATCTTGCTAAGTGACGGTTAAATAAGTTCACACAGTCACACCACCAGAACCTATTAGCAGTATTACAGCAGCATCCACAAAATAAAATAAAATAAGGAAATACGTGAACATTTGTGCACCGACATGAATCATTTGGTGGAGCAACGGAGTGCAAACATGTGAGTGTGGATGTATTAGCAGGAAGGTTTGTGTAAAATGTCAGCAGGGGGTGTAAGGTTCACTGAGAGTTCAGGGTAGGTGTTTGCTTCTGTTCTGTCCTCATCCTGTGTTCGCTTGACAACAGGTTCTTTTTTTTTTCTTTTTGTCTTGTCGTGTCCAGCATAGAGGCAGAATGATGATCAGTCCGCTGCGTCATTCTGAGCAAATTTATTCTGTTAAGAGGAACTATATGTATACACATTTATATAAATTTCCTCTTGACAATCTGAATTCTTTATTTATTTTATTTACATCTTAGTTGGACAGAGTTTCCATGTGTTGCTGGACACGACTGGAGGGAACAGAAAAACAAAAGGATAAGAAAACAAGAGAAAAGGAAAGAAAACACAAACAGAACATAAAGAAGAGACAGAATCACACCACGAAGAAAAAAACACAATCTAACCCCCCCATACTTTGCCATCCGTCACCTGGACAGAAATGAAAAAAGGATCTCATGAGCCCCCGCAGAGTTACTAAACTAACTGTTACTAAATAATCTAAACGAGATCGTAGTGACTGTGTCATCATGCAGGACGTACGAGGTGAAAAGTGCTCGACATGCTCAGGCCCCAACAGCACCGAGGCAAACCCAAACCCAAACCCGGGGCAAACAGGACTACTGGAAGCACTGGGAAGTAGCACAGCTGGCTGACAGAGTTTAATTCACTGTTTTATCTCCTCACAGCTGCCAAATTTATCTACCAGGTGCCAAATTTACGTCTTCTTCCTTTACTATATAGTAAATATATGGAAAGCATAAAGACCATCTGCAAAGGTCACAGAAAGAATCCAGATTTGGACCCTGATCACGAGCCTAATGCTCCATGTCTCCGACAAGTAAATTCATAATTAAAGCCTCATTCTGGCTACTTCTTTATCTAAATAATTTATTGCACACTACGCTGTAATGCTAAAACGTGTCCTTAATTAGTAATGAATCCTAAATTGTCCTCACAAAGCTATAAATGATTCATCAGAGCATGTGTTGGAATAGCTTTGAGACCGGATGGATTTCTGTAGTTTGTTCAAACTGCTTTAACCTTTCACATGATGTAAAAGTCACATGAATTTGTTCCAAACTAACTTACAGAGTGTGGATGAATCAGGTCTTTGCTTTGCTTCACATAAGTGAAATCATTGGCTAAAGCAGCAATAATGGAGGTTTTAATGGCAACAATTAAAGTGGGAACAATGCAACAATGAAAAAGAGGTTTTACATGCTGATAAATGGCAGAAAACAAGCTTTAGTTTCAGGTTTGGGCCCAGTGTTCAGCTGAAACAGTCATGTCCTCTAAGTGCATTTCAAGAGCAGCAGCAGCAGCTGTTTCCAGTGGAAACCCACTAAACACTAAACCTGCTTGTTGGAAAGAAGGGAGAGCGTGGAGCATCTCGATGATGCCATCAGCATTCAGATGGGATGGCAAACTAACAGGCAATATTGCATGTAGATGCACCAGGTGACTGAAAATTCAAGTCTGGATATACATAATGTTCTCTTTGGGAGCTGCAGACGGAAAATAATACGAGGATGGTGAGATTCAGAGGAAGAGTCGTAGGTTTATAAAAAGAAGGCAGCAGGACGCGGATATTTTCAGAGATTAGGATCTCTGATCCTTACAGGGACTAACCGATTATTATAATTTATAGTAGCAAAGAAATAACCCAAAACCGTCATATTACCATTAGTATGTGGAACTATTATTTAAAAGCAACAGAAATGAATATGAATTATTGTGTTTTTGCTCTTTTGTACTCCAGAAATAACTAACTGCACATTCATTATGCATCTTCCTGGAGTGCAGCAGTTTCATTAGACGAACAACCTGCAGCTAAAAACATGTTTGTTTCAGTTCACAGCTGCCTTTTTAATGACAGCGTCCCCTCAAATGCAGGTTACGGCTTATTCAGCAAAGAGATGCAAGATAACTTCATCAGGCAGAGAGAGGACAAGAAAGAAACATTCAGGGCAAGAGGCAACGTCATACTGACTTTTATATATAAAACAATTCAACAACAGAATGATTTAAAGTGCTTTACCTCAAAATAAATGACTATTTTATTTGATAAAACTCACAACCACTCTATTGTTTTTCACTTACAAATCAGTACTTTTGCACGTCTAAAACTTAATAATCTGATATAATTTCTTCCCTTCTCACGCCTCTTCCCATATAGAACCTTTTAGTATTCGATCTGAAGGCTTCCACTCTTTGCAAACACAGACATGCTTTCTCAAAGCTACCTGAGGAGCTGCAAAGCAATTTGGACTATTTGGTCCAAATGCAGCTGTTACATTTGGAAGAAAGGTGATCATTGAAATCATTCATGCTTTTTTTTTTTGCTTCAAGGTGAATGACAAACGTTGAAACGCAGATTTTCAGCTAATGTGTGTATAACATCCTGCTGTGAAGGATGGAAAGACTTATCAGAACCACCTTAGGCTGTTAAACTAAACCACTGCTGCATAGATTCACCTCATTTTAAAGCACACAGAGTGAATAAACATGCATATGAAATAAGGATTAGTCACAATCGCAGAGGTAAAACTATTCACAGCATTAAAAAACCTTAATGTGGTGTTTTTCAGTCTTTTCCCACATGTTGCCTCTGGCCTGAGGCAAAGCAAGTTAATGATGCTTAATGAGATACAGAGTATTAATGCTGGGGGGGTCATCGCTGGAGTAGAAAATCAGCTGTGTTTTCTACCTCTGCTTGTAGTTTTAGAGTCACCTTGTGAAGACGTGAGGCATGGCTCCTAATCAGCATCACCTTGACCTTAGATTGTGTATCCATACAAGCAAAAGGCTTTGTTCTTTCACACCAACACAGGAGCTTACGGGGTAATACCATCCTGCGTACCATATCATAAGGGTGTTGGGGTCGCAGACTATAAAATCCTTCTTGGCTTGATTTATTACAGTGACTGTGACTCTGTACTGATGGATGGCTAATGGAGGCTGCTGGGCAGAAAAGAAATTTCTCTATTTTGATACTTCTGCATGTTTTCATGTGTGTTTATCTGAATTACGGCCCGTCGTTCCAACACATTCGCCGGCTGCTCTGTAAGCATGCTCCCCTTACGCTTTCATGATTTCAGTGTTCAACTGTTTGGAGTCTTGTGTGCTATTGCATGACTAACAAGGATTTTCTCGCAGACATTAATAGCAGTCAGAGGCTGGCGGAGCTCCACTGATGCGTCCTCTCCACCATCTCTTTCCTCAAGCCTTCAATCAAACAGACACAGCAGCCTGCATGTGGCGGAAGCACACCACAGAAATGAAATGTAGACCTGTAGCGCACAGCTGGAGCGCCTTACCTAAAGACGGCAGAAACGGGAAATTGCCATAGATGGAAGCAGCAAGTTCAATGCTGGTTCTGATAATGTGATTTGAGGTTTATAAGTTGTTATTTGTTTTTAAAATGTTATTCACATGGGTACCATGTGCCTGGCTAAGGAGACCTACATTTTATTTTACAAACAAGGCCTATGCTGATAAAAGCAATGCCTAGGGGTCTGTCCACCAACGCTCCCAATCCTCCTGTCCGCAATCCTCCAATAGACACAATATGATAATATAAAGATGAAATCATAAATTCAATCATCCAGAAATTAGAAAATATTAAAGTTAACAAAAAAAACTAGTTTTCGTAATAATTTTGTTTGTTTGTAGCTGCTAAAGTTACAATAGCATTTATAAGCAATTTCATATATTAGCTTAATTACGATGCTCTTAATTAATGTGTATCTGAAAGGTCCGACCATAAGGCTCCTAAACTGATGTCATTGTGACCTTAGTAAAGCATCTGCAAGGCCGGCGTCCTTCCATCAGGAAATGTTTAGGCTGAGATCTTGGTCTTGTTGTC
>JBAMHX010000027.1:8083807-8100614 GCA_037177515.1 Pseudomugil tenellus | reverse complement strand
CTGAGCTGCAGGGTGACAGAGTGGAGGTGTGACAGGAAAGCTGTAGGCTCATGGGGCTAGCATGTAGCTCATTTCAGATAGCATGTAGCTCATTTCAGCTAGCATGTAGCTCATTTCAGCTAGCATGTAGCTCATATCAGCTGGCATGTAGCTCATTTAAGCTAGCATGTAGCTCATTTCAGCTAGCATGTAGCTCATATCAGCTAGCATGTGGCTCATTTCAGCTAGCATGTAGCTTATTTCAGCTAGCATGTCGCTCATATCAGCTGGCATGTAGCTCATTTCAGCTAGCATGTAGCTCATATCAGCTAGCAGTTCCATGTCTCTTGTGCAGATCTTCTCTTTAACAGTAACATGTGCAGGATGACACCAACGCTGGTTAACCAGAACTGCAACTCCTCCTGCCTTTAGTTTTACACTGAGTTGTTTATTGCGGTCTGTATGGAGCGTCTTGAAGCCGCGTACAGACACATTACAGTCTGTGATGTGTTCTCTTAGCACCTGAAGCTTGTTAGTTTTGTTAGCTAGCGAGCTAACGTTAGCCATCACAACAGTTGGAAGAGACGGTTTAAATCTCCGCCTCACCCTGCCCTGCATCCTCTTCTCTTTCTTTTCACTCTATTGAGATTAAAAGTGTTATTTCACTGATAATCAGGAATTTGGAGAGCATTATCGGTTGATCTTGGTGGTAAATAAGTCTCGTTGCCATGGAGACTCACCATAACAAGTCTTTAAAGAGCAGAAAAAATATGCAGAAAATCTCCTGTGCAGCACAACTTCTTACGAGCGTGAAACGTCTTCTTGGACAAACCAAATTGACAGCTTATGTGTTAAAAAAGATGCCTATATTATAAAAATCACAAAAGTTAACACAGAGCTTCTACAGTTTGCATCCACCTAGCGGCGCATTCCAGAATGAACAATGCAATTGTTTATTGCAACAATGTAATGCTTTATTGTAACTTTTAGATTATGATTAAAATGAGGAGCTCTGCTATCACTATTAATGTCACACTGACCTCATTGTTGACTACACATGGCCTTCATTTGCAATTCTTAATCCTCACAGCCTTCCACAGTTTCTCCCAGAAACTGCAGGAGCTCTGCATGAACTCACCACAGATGGCTGAGCATGTTGAGCACAGCCTCAGCGCATCTCCCTCCCTGTGAGCTGCTGATTGACTACCGGGCCTCCTCGTCATCACTTACTGAGGAAGGAACACCACCAACAGATTATTATTGGAGTACGATTGCTGACTAGCTGGGAGGTCCTGATTTTCATCCAGCACTTGAACTTTCTCTTCTACTTATCTGACTTTTTGTTGGAGCCGTGCAGCGCATGGATGAACATCAAATTAAAACTTTTTTCTTTCGCAATTACCTGAAAAATTCAAGCCAGAGGCTGAGTGAAATATGAAACTCTGGGATTCCAGGGATCCTGGATTCATGTGTTTGAAAGGCTCTCACGTGTGTGTGTGTGTTTTGCATGGAGTTTTGCTGATGCGAGCAGGATATGGGCACCGCATCTTTGCTTAATGTTCCGAGCCTTGAGCAAGTAAGGAGCAAAACCCAAAGCAGCACAAAAATCAAAGCGTAAGCAGAAATAAATATGCACACAAACAAACACACACTGCTGCAACCCAGTCCTTTATAACTCATTTCACCGTTTAGCAGCTCATTCCAGGGGTTGCATTTGATATACGCACGTACGGTGTCACAGTCAGATGACCTATGAGCTTCCGATTAGCTTGCATCCACACATCACCGAAGGCTAGACTCCCATTAAACAACCTTAACGTAGCACAGCATCAAGCAAAGCTATGCTGCAGCAACTATGTCTTTCTGTCTCCTGTTTCCTAAGGTTATACAAGTGAAGTGTTATGTAAGCTCAGTGCTGAAATTCAGGCACATACCTGCTTTTAAATGAGGGCAGCAGTCTGTCTCTAAGGACTGATGTCCTGTAAAACTATACATCTTTACACTACTAATAAAATATTCATACTCTTATCAGTCAGGATGACATTTTTAAAGACATTTCAATCATTTGATGGTGACGCCATAAAAATGCAAAGTCTATCACATCACATTCATCTCACCGACTCCCTTTTCACGGAAGCGATAATTGTGTGAATACATTATTTTCTTGTTTGCTTTTTATTCCCTCTCCTTTTAAACAACATCTGGCATGAAGAGAACAGAGAGCAGTGATCAGTATTCACACAGCAAAGTCTTTCTTTCTTGGAAGAGGGGCCGCGGTCAAAGAAAGAGCAAAGCAAAATTGTTTGCTACTCTGTGAGACAATAGATCAATAGGAGCAGCCTGCAGTGTGGCGGAAACTGTTCCACTAAACAGTATCTCTGGCAAGCAACACAGCTAAGTTCAAAGTGGTAACGCTGCCATTCTTTGTGTCACACAACCAGAAATAAATGACTTATACCAAGAGGTGCAGATGTTTCTGACAGCTGGATATATATTTATACACACACATGGCTTAACCCCTTAATGTCTGAAATAAGAACAACTGGGATATACGGTATGTTGTTGCTGTAAAACAACACGAACAGTCTCTTGGAGAGTTTTCTTTATTTATTTTTGTTTGTATTTTTAGCCTAAAACATCATTTTTTTTATACTCGCCCCTTGTAGCATAAGTAGATAAGTGTTATTGCTAAGTTTTACTTACAATTGCTTTTGTTGTTGTGGAGCTCTATAAATGAAGTTTATACTACCTCACTTGGAAATGTTCTGGGGAAAAAATTAAGGTAAGATTTATATGAACATTTCTCAACAAAGCCAAATTTTTATATGGATATTTTTTAAAAGTCTGAATGAAAAAAAAGATTGTCTCAGTATTGCTATGACAGGCACGCAAACAAGACACCAATGTGTGACGCCGTGTGAAGCATTTCCATTGCTGACAGTCTGCGATGATGAGCTGACGTGAGAAATGCATCCAATTTGCCTCCAATCTAAACAAAGTGTCAAAAGTCATGATAACATGTAATTACATAAATAAATTATGCAAATGTCACTACTTTGTAGTCATGCTTTACATTTTTTTAATGACTTTGCATGCTAGCAAATTAGCATGACATATTAGCATTTGAATCAAAGCACATCTGAAGCTGAGACGTCACTCATGTTGCACGTATTTGGACAAAACGTTGGATGACTGTTAATGAGACGAACTAACTACTTTCACAATAGATAGATTTCAGGTGGAGTTTCAGATAAACGCAACATTTCCAGGAGTTGATCCAAATGTTATGAAAATGGTTCAGTGATAAATGAGATATGGCAGTAAATGTGTGCAGGAATGGTCTCTGTGACAGACTGGCGCCCAGTCCAGGGTGTACCCTGCATGATGACTGCTGGGAAAGGTTCCAGCTGCCCGACCCTGAATTGGAATAAACGTATAAATCATGGAGGGATTGGAGAAACATGAAACATGGGATAGAAAGGTCACTGTCATGCTGCTACCTTAAGACGAGCAAATCTATAACATATGAAGGTCTCTTGTTGACTATAAAGCATATTTTAATTTATAAACATGTATTAATGACACACTTGTACTATATTTGTCACAAGTTTAGAGACATTTTCACAAAGGCTTTAAGAAGAAAGGGCCTCAAAACTAATGAATAAAAGGTGTATTGTACTGAACCTGCCAAATTTTCCTCTCTAAAGAACCGGAATCATGTCATGAATGAAGAAATGTACAATAATTTAGTGTCAGTGATTCGTATTGAACAACTTGTTTAGCTGAGACAAAAGTCTGTCTATATGGTATATTATATGCTGTGCCACAGCAAATATTCCATGCCTGTGTTTGATTGAGTGGACTGTGTGAGAACAAAATGAACCAGTGCAGTCTGTTTTGTGTCCAGAGAATATGACTGATTAGTCATTGTCTTAATCCTTGCTCTAAGGCACGCTGCTGTGTGAGAGTTGCTAGCTGTGTCTAATCTTAGGCATTGCAAAGATGACGATAAGAGTAAAGCTGGCTTTGGGGTGCACCAACTCGCCATGTTTGTCACCAAGAATTTCACGCTGTAGTCAAATAAGCACTTGATTAAAAAGTAAATGCTTAAATGATGCGCTTGAAATGCAAAAAGTCACAATCATGATAGCATTAAACGCTATTTCACCACACTATTAATGCTCAGTTGCTATCATTTGAGGTTTTCTCCTTACGACTACATCACATCTCAGACCACATATTCAGTTTTTCAGGGATACCTGGACGACTGTTGTACCATTAAACAACTGCAGAGGTAGGAGGCATTTTGAAGAAGCAGCAAGGACAAACATTACGGTGGTAATGGAAGCAGGATGAGCATGGACAGTGCTCAGACTGTTACAGGAGGTGCAAAGGTGTGGAAGCAGTGGGCAGAATGTTACAATCACACTGGTTATGTGGGACTCTTGGGGAAGTGCAAAAGAGCCTCTGTGAACTCCTCATTTCTGTGGCGCTTTATGTAGCGTGACGGTTCCAAATGGAGCTCCGCGATCATGTGGGAGCGCTCTATTAATTTGTGGCTCAGGCCGCCTCCTTGGGGAGAGAGCTGCCACAGCCGCTGCTGCATTCCCACTTGCAGCTTCCAGCAAGGCTTTTCGGTGCTTATTGACTGAGCGGCTGCATTGCAATGTTTCTCCACATCCGTGGCTTTCGCCTTGAGCACTGAGACGATCCATCATTTCTTTGGTTGCCTACTTCAGACGTTACAGGAGGGATGAAAAGCAGCGTGAAATAAAAGTAATCTTGCCTCTCAGAGCTGGAATTCACCCTACCCCTACGACATAGAAATCCAATCAGGTTGGGTTGCAAAGTGTTGCTAAAGTATGTCCATAATAACAGAAAGTTACGGCTAACAAGATAGCAGAGGCAGAACCACTAGCAAAACTCCTGCCTTAACTTTAAATATGTCCAGAAACTGGAAGTGATAGGCTGTGGATGTAACGCTGTTGATAACAACACAAGGTACAAGCAGCTCTTTCAGCAACAACCTGGCTATAAAGCCAAGTACCAATGCACAAGATCACAAGGCTCCCTTAAGACTCACACCCTGAAGCGTACATATCCACATGAAAGGACGCCTTCCAGAAAATCTCCCTGGACTGTTTCTCTCTGCTTCTCGCTTCATCCTTTAACTGCACATAACTCTGACCTGGCTGAGTCAATTAAAGAACAGATTCTTTACATGTTTGCATGTCTTTGTCTGATGGCCTATCAAAAACAGAAGGATTACCATGTTAAGCCTTATATCATCCACTGGAAAGATAAAAGAAAATTTAGTGGATGGAACAGTCCAAATTTCTCTCAGCAGTCTCGTTTGAAGAACTGAGTCCTTCCAAAAGCAACAGAGGATTAGAACTGACACTTTAAAGAAAGCTTAATTCACCTGAAGTGCCGGGACGTCAGTAAACACACCATCAAATCAAAGCAAAGATAAGACAGCTCCGTTAATTACTGAGAAATTCTCAGTGTATTCCCACGGTGGCACATGTCTTTGGGAAGTCTTCAGAAAGTGGGCGGGAAGACTATCCGAACGGACCCGCATTGGGAGCAGGCCAACTAGGAACGATGAGACGTTGCAAAGATATACAGGGTAATTAAAAACCCGCCTACACTTTGCCCGCTGTGTCTTATGAGTCCTAGCAAGACAATCATTATCACTTTGAGAAATAATAACACGCTTCACGGAGCAACACTAAAACAGCGAAACTTAAAAATTCCTGACTGTTGTTTCTGAGAGGAGCCTCGTGTCGCATAAAATCCATAGGTGTTAATAACCATATCCAGCAACAAACACATCATTAGCTTCCAGAGAAAACAACATTAAACATGGATGCTGCTTTAAAGGCATCCCACGTAGGAGAGAAAAGGAAATCTTTCCCCTACAGATGTGCACGATGAGACTTGTGTGGGAGGCCCGTAAAGTGGAGCGACTTCATGGGAAGAGGAAGAAAAGATGAAGAAAGAGGGAGAAAGATGAGTGAAATGGAAGAAAATATGGAAACAAACATATGCTGCCCCACATTTCATTAAGAGATTCTGTTTGAAGAGATGCAATCAGGACCACTGACTGTTTGGCTTCGCTATTCTGCTGCATCACGACCTCGTCTAAAGTGTCCCTCCCCCCTGCCTCCTATCATTCACTCCTTCTCATCTACCTCCCATCAAGCACTGCCTCCTGTAAAAAAGGATAAAGACCACTAGGAAGGACACCTAAGAGGAGTGATCCATCTTCACGAAGGTCTCTGCTACAGTTCCTAGCAAAACCAATCCTGCGGGGACGTAGACAAGCCGATGTCGCAGATCCGGGGTGGAAGCTGACACCAGAAAAAAACCTCAAGGGTTTAGAAAACCCACAGGTGGAAAGACAATCAACCATTATGAAGTGTGTGGGCAGGCAGATGAGCCCATCTCCTCCATCGGGTCAACAACCAGACCACAATATTCACTAGAGAGTCCATCAATCATGATCTGCCTTAATTAACCAGCTAGCATGACAAGCAAAGGCCTTGCTGTGGAAATGAAAGTATGCATGAATGGATGGAAGGAAAGGATGATTTCATATGGTGAACCTAAAAGGAAACTTAGCTCAAACAGCCGGCATCACCTTGTTTTTCTATCTTCACTTCATGACATCTGATTTAATAGATTTATTTCAGTGATGGACAAACACTTGATTTTCAGTGATCATAATTCAATTATACGCTGTCCTCATATTTTCCAGTTAATAATCTACCAACCTAAAAGCTTTGCTCCAACAAACTGTGCAACCTCAAGACGAATAGTTCTTTTGTTCTTCGCTGTGCCATCTGTACGAGGGGAAAAACTTGTCAGCCTGGGAGCTTATAAAATGAAGCTTCCTCATGTTGAAGCCACTAAAAGATGGTGTTTTCCAAGGCAAGTTGAAGTTTTTCCATCTCCGAACAGGGACTTTAGCTGCCTAACCCCAGGCGAGTGATTTGGGTCTCTCAACTTACTTTCAGCAAGGTGGGGGGGGGGGGGGGGGGGGGGCAGTGTAAGGGAAAAAGACTGAAGCCAACTCTTTTAAACCAAACCCCCCCTTTCCTTTTCCCCCCCCCCCCCCCCCCCCCCCCCCCCCCCCCCCCCCCCCCCCCCCCCCCCCCCCCCCACTCTAATGGACAGGAGCTGAAGTCAGATCTGTTAGATCAAAGCCATACGTGCCGTTGCACTGCTACACCTCCTGGATTCTAATATGAGCTTTGTCACTACTTAAAGCCGGTTCTGAACTACAGAGATTGACAAATTATTGGTAAGCAGTCAAGTTGCCATGACAGAGTTGGAATTACTTGCCAATCATCAGTGAACAATACTGAAAAACTGCTGGCAGAAAGAGAAGCCACTCCCGCGTTTTCTTATTACAATGATAGGTGTGTCCACAAGGCCGAGTAGCGCTCTCATTAGCGTCTGCCAGCCAACACCCTTATTATCTTTTCTCATTTACTGTCTGCAGCCTCTGCTGCTGACATGACTACACCCCACATGCAGCAGGAACTGGTAGAAATATAATGCTTTGGCTGCAGAAGGATGGCTTCTCTTCATTATAGTGGTGTGTGTCAATGTTCGCACATTCAGCTGTCTGTTAATCTGTCATTCAGTCGGTTCTTCCTGCCATCCGTCCATCTTACCGCTGTCCAACTTCAAACTTTATCTGTCACTGGCTTGGCACCCATCCTCCACTCCACCAGCTACATTCTCTTAATTTGCTGCTTTTCGATGAAAATATTTCCCCATTTTGTAGAAAAATCACATATAACCTGCTTTCATTTGTGCAGCGAAGCACCAAAACATCCAGTATGTGTTCAGAAGAACGAACATGTTAGCAAGCTCAAGCGCTTCTTCTCCACCAATCCTCCTAAAAAAATAAGGATGTCTGGGCAGATCGATGAAGAAAATGACACATCTGGAGAATGTTTTGATGATGGCTGTTGATTCGTACACTATTTGCGGAACTTTACACTGCTTTCAACTTAGCTAGTACTAATTAATATTGATTGATATGGAAAAAATAAGCTCTAAAAATGGTATTTTATACATTTCTGTGTTTTAAAGCAAATTAATGCTCCTTTTTATGTTTTTAAATCTGTTTCGGATCATGTCAAGCATCACTGTCCCATCAGTGCTTTGTTTGTATGGTAGTTATCCAGTAGAGGGCAGCGGAGAGTTTATCCTTTACTTACGAGTTATTACAGTTTCTTTGTTTTTTCCTTGGTTGCATGCAGCCTCGTTGTGCAACAGCGCCCCTATAATTTCTACTGGAACTGCGCCGTTTGCCAATAAATATGCAATGTTTCTGAAAAAAGCCTAAAATATGACAAAATGAACACAAAAAACCAAGACAAGGCTTATATGTGTATTAAATTATCAGCATAAACGAGCCCTTAAGCTGAGTTTCAAACTTTTCTATGAAGCTTTATGGAATATGAAGATGGGTGCTATGCTAATTGCACAAAAAACTACAGTATTCAATATTTATTCCACTTTTTAAAATCATTTAAAGTTTTCCACTAAGATATATTAATAAGATTGTGTTTAGTTTTAATGTCAACATAGTCAAGGGGATAGCTTGTTTGCTTATTTTCTTTTCCAACATGGTTTCTCTAAAAATGCAACACTAAATGAATTCATTTTAAGCCTTCAGGGTTTGGGTAAAACAGGGAATATTCTTGTGGGAATGAATGGGCAAGTTGATTCCTATGTATACAACAAGAGAATATGTTTTACTACCAGCTACACATTTGAATAAACAAACTGGACAATACTGTCTATCAGGTAAAACAAGCAAACATTATATCCCAGGAGCTTTCAAAACCTCCAAAACTATTTATGCTCATGTTAAGATGCCATATTTACCAGTTTCCCTTTTCCTTCCAGGTTTTTACACATTAGCATATGTGTGCAAGGTTACTTTTCACAAAAACAGTTAATTTAACACAACTTTGACCCTTTCTGCCCTCCGTTGCATTTAAATAATCATCAATATAAACTTTAAAAAAAGAGATTATTGAAATTAGTAAAGGATGCTTTGAAGAATAACTCCACCACATCTGAGTGTTTCCGCATTCTGTCCTGCCAGCCAGACCGTCTGTTCGCATTTCATTTGTCTGTGAAAGCATTATGTCATGAAAACAATTCCTCAATTAAATTTCACATATGACTCATGTCAGCCAACTGAAGCAAACCCAAAGGCTTTGGTGTGGTTATAAATATAATCTAAGTGGGTCACTCCAAACACAGCACAAGCTGGTGAGGTTCTGGATTTTCCTTTCCCATCATGCCCTTGTTCTTCATTTAATCATGCCTGCTGGTGCCCAAACCCAGAAGTACGGCCCTGACCAACAGTGCTGCGTCCCCTGAGAGGAAGCGCTTTGGAAAGCCGGTTTGGGAAGTATGCGAATGCATGAGAAAGTGAGAGGAAGACTGCAACTACTCTCCTTCATCCATTTGTGTGAGAGCCAGCATGCCCACTGGTTCTGTTGTCACCTTGGCATCCTGGCTCTGCCTATTAGCCTGCTAGTTAGACTGGTATTTAGACTGGCAGGACAGACAGAAGCCCGAGCCAAAGGGTCTCCTGCTTGGCCAGCAGCAAACTAATGTAAAACAGTAGACGAGCCCAAAAGGAGCACACGGCGATGTGAAGCAGCTGCCTCCTCATGTTACATCCGTCTGCTTTAATTTGATTCCATCTTGACAGGATTCAATTACATTTTATTAATTTTGGCACAGTGCGACTACATTGAGTTTGATTCAATTTCTGGCAATGCAATTTAACTAGATGCAATCAGATTCACTGGAATTGAATGAATTTTTAAACATAATCTCTTCTTCTCTCCACATAAATCTTCCCATTGCTCTAATTTTCCCTTTCTGGGACTGGAGAGAGAAGAATTTAATGAGCAGAGCCAAACTCCTCCTGCACAAGGACCCCAACAGCTCGGTGTATCTGCATTTCCTCCCTTCTGGCTGGGAGAGGCTCCCCGGAGAGCACATTAGTCACTTCACTGATAAAATGGGCAGTTTAAGTGACGGCAGAACGACGGATTATTGAAGATGTTTGTTTCTCCACCTTGCATCGGAAATTCATATTTATTCATATTATGGCAAATATTTACTAATTAGAGCTCTCATTTCTCCTTTCACGACAAAATCATTTGTCACCTTCGCATCATTAATTTTTCCACACAAGTCTCTTACTTGATAATATGAATTATTCTGAACAACCTGAAGGTACACAGATGGCTTATAAGACATAATGCTTCACTCTGAGAGTTTAAAAGAAGGAAAACATCTCTGCATTTTCAGCAGTTCTTCTTCAGGACACTTCATGTTTTTGCCCTTTTTACCCATTTACTACCACAAACCAGGGAAGCCGTGAACATACATTCTATTCAAGGACGTTTGCAAATGCAGAACTCTACAAACCCTGTTAATAAGCACAATAGCCAGCAGAGAGATGCTGCCACTTACAGATAAACTACCCCTTTGGTCACACACTCTGCTTTATTTGTATACATTTCATAGAAGGCAGGACATCCAGTTATGCGTCGCCAGTTTCATAGTTAACCCTGGAGACAAATTGCTGGAGATGGTACACATGGAAGACGGGTCAGGATGGTTGTTATTAACGTAGAGGAGCTGACGAAAAGGCTCTGATGCATTTTGTGCTGGAAACAGATTAAATGTTTGCGCTTCAGCGTTCATCTTGCACCTCTGGTGAGCAAAGCAATGTGTTATTTTAAAGGTTTGGTCATGAGTGCAGTGTGAAAGCAAACTGAACCAAGTTAGCAGTCAAAACAACTGGTCCAGGAGCAACCCAGTATGATTGGTTTGGTTTAATTTCACTCTCCGCTTTAGTCAAGCAGACCAAACGTCAGCATCACAGTTATGACGCTAGAGCTGATTTTACCTGAAGAGACTTCTCACTGGAAAGAAAAAAAACACAAATCCAGGCTCATCGATTGATCACGACTAAAGGTTGACTTATTAACTGATATTTAAAGAATGGTGCAAAGTTTCCATGCTCTCTCTATTTCTGTTTTTTTATTATTTTAGGTTAATAGTTTTCACAAGCAACCAGTATGACCAGCAGGAGAGGCAGCGAGCTTTCCAGCATAAATACACTGTTCCATGTGTTTGCTGTCACGCTGCAGCAGGGTTCACTTGCACGTTTATGCAGTCATTCCTACTCTAAATGAACCACACCAGCAGTGAAAATGAAGCAGCGGTCATTTGGGAATGAATGCAGCCGTAACGTTGCCTTGTATCAGCCAGACTTAACTTCCATGGCTCCGAAATGATAAAGAGATTATTGAAATGTTTAGACCAACATATTAACTTGCATTTCCAAAACCAACAAGTACTTTTGCTAAGATTTAGAGCAAAGTAACACAAACTCAACATATCCTACATACACATGTAATCTGTCAACTTTAAGGTCTCACTGATGCCAAACTGCAATCAGCATCTTGCAGCGACCAGCGTAGCAAACACATTGTATTCCAAAGCAATAGATGGCTCGAACACACATCACACTGCCAGCCAGGATTTACTATCTACACCTGTGTGTGAGGACAACCTTGTCAAGGACGGGAGGGGGCAGTAGTTCAATACGGACACAGAAATGATAGCTACTGGTTAAACAATGGAAGCAAAGTAGTTCCTGCTGATCAGCTCGACTCGCGCAGAAACTACACTGATGCTTGTTTATCAAGAGGAACCATCTGAGATAAACAATGAGGTTTGACAATCCAGATGTCATGTGAGACAGGCAGGTAATCTGCATATTTCATGGTCCAAACAGCAAATATAACCTTAAGTCTCTGTAAAATGGTGATTTCCTTCCATTTGTCCCATTTTCTTACTTTATCTAAGGATAAAAATAGCTCTGCTGATCTGATTGGCTTATCATTATGTCTTTTAGGTCTTCATGATTTTTTTAAAGGCCTTTCTGATTGTTGTGCATTTGTTTGGTTGTTTCAGAGCTTCTGATTACTTTCAATGACAGCATGTTGGCCTGTGGTTCAGTTCAGTGAGCTATGCATGGATTTCTACAGTTGATGAGGTTACTGGAAGTGCTAAAAGCAGGTATCTATATAGCTATTAGATCATTTAACAGTTCAGTGTTTGGAAATAGACTGGAAAATATGTGACTGCTTCTTATCTAAAAATGCTCATTTCTCTCATTTCCTTTCCATCTCATTTCATTCTCAGCAAGCCCACAACAACCAACAGCGCAGATGCTTTCCTTGCACATGCAGGTGTTTAGAATATAACATTCTCTGTGCAAATACAAAGCTGAGGCCTGAACTCGGCAGATGAAGAGCTAAAGGGCGCAGAGGGAATAAAAAGCTTGCAGGCTAATAAATAGCATATCCATGGCAGTGGGATTGGCCTTTGCACAACCCGGAGCCCTGCTGACTCTGGTCCTTCTTTAAATTGATGTCTCATACGCAGCTGCCTTGAGGGAGCGACTCCATTTTCACATATATATGAGCTCTATATGTGGGCTCGCTTTCCCAGTCTATTAATCAAATAATGCAATCAATTTCACCTTCCATGAAACAGACATGGGCCTTTTCTTTGGCGAAGCGCTCGGCACATGATGAACAGGAAGTTGCATGACCTAAAGAAGTGTTCAAAAGCATCGTTCTGGGATGGAATTAAAAGCCTGGCGGGAAGATTGTCCAAGAAACAGTTCCTGTTCTGTTTACTGGCATGGTGAGCAGCGTGTGAAGCTGAGCATAATGCGCACATCTGGCTGGGAATGTGTGTGTCTGCGCATTTAAGTTGGATTGTTTGAGCACATTAACCCCGACTGGATGGAAGCAAACCTGAAACACGCATAAGCCTGGATTCAGGCTGCAATGAGAGACACTTAAGCACAGGAGCATAAATCTTTTAAGCCCTGAGCCCCTGACATTTCCCCCCCAAGAGATACAGGAAAATATCTTAATTACGCCACTTAACATGGCTGTGGTGAGTCCCGGGTGAGCCCAAGCAAGCATGTAATTCATTGTACTAAGCATCTGTAACAGCCAAATACATAAACCTTCCAGGATGCACTCTCAGTGGTAAGGAAGACAGTAAAAGTGGGAGTTCAACAGCAAATGTGTTCCTTCGGGAGCCAGCAGGGCCAGAAAGGAGGAGATGTGTTGAATTAGTGGCACCTGCTACAATGCCTCTTTCTGCTTCTCCGCATCTCACTGATGGATTAGTGTCTGTTCCAAGGCCCCACGTAGAGAAAAGATATCCAAACCTGACTCATTCACGTCCCCCTCGACTCTCAAGGAGCGTTTTCATCCACATTACAGCAAACAAGTCAAAACGTGGGGACTTTGCAGCCTGATGCGATTGGAAAGTGCTGATCAGGATGGTGGAACAAAAGCTACGCAGACAAACCGTATATGTCTGCTTGACCTCAGCGGGATTCATAACAAATGAAAATACAATTCACAGAAGCTGCTTTTAATGCATCCTCTTCATCTTCCTCTCAGCTGTAACGTAAGTATCCATTGATTAAACTAGAAGTTAGACTCATGTCATCCTGAAATGATGTTTGTACAAAAGGCAGCATTGTGAATTATTTTTACACATAACCATGACACCGCACTCAGACACAGGCTACATGACTTGTGTCATCCATTTGTGCTGCAGAGCAGTATCTGCATACAACATGCTTTTAGGGCCGGCGGCTTGGTTTGGCGCTACTTTGCGGCGCTCTACCCCCACCTGCTGTTGTGCGCCAGGAAGCAAGTGGCGACACAGCAGATGAGGAAAAACAGAAACAACTCTGTTCGCTGCTGAATGTTGAGCTGTTTTCTTTAAGAAGTGAGATATTCACACTAAGATGAGAGGAAAGAGCAACCCAGCAGGTTAAAGATGTTTAGGAGGAAATGTTTTGCTTTCCAAGAAATGTCTTCTGTCCAGTCGGTGCCTGACAAACTGGTTCTGTAGAATCACAAACGCATAAATCAGAAAAAAGCGCAAAAAAGGAGAAATAAATCAGATAAAGGAGCAATGCTTCTGAAAGCTGCGCGCGGGCGCGCGTTGCAGGCATGCACGTGAATGCTAATTAACAGCAAGGTGCCACTCTGTGGCACAAACACAACCCATATGTCCAAACTTTCAGAGGCGTCTCCCACGCGCAGCCGAGTCCCAAAGCTCCCATCCGCGCTCGCGCGCAGGATGCGGATGTGCACGAGGCGGTGGTCTCACCAGATACAGCTCAGTCTGGACTTTCCGTGCACGTTTGCGTGTGTGATGCCGTTTCAAGTTGGGAGACATGTCTTCCTGCTAACCAGTACACCCAGTGCAGCAGCAGAGACATGGAACTGGTCTGAGCGGAGAGCAGGGTGTGTGTGTGTGTGTGTCCCCATCATAACCCCCCCCCCCCCCCCCTTTTCAGGCATTTGGCCCTGCAGACGTGCTCCAACTACCAAACCAGTCCACTTAAACAACCCCCCCTGTTTGCTCCCAGTTGGCTTTGCCTGCATCAGACCAACATGCCACAACTTGTCCACAAAGTCAAAGCCTGAAGGTCCCCCTCCCACACGCACACGCGCGCGCGCGCGGGCTCGCATCCCTTACCTTGGCTGCTGCAGACCAACATCCCGATGAGATAGAGCAGTTTGAGCATCATGTTCGGGCAGGTTCGGTTCTGCCGGCCGCTTTCAGCTGCTGGAAAAAACCGGTGAGACGCGCGCGCTGCTCCGTTCATCCGCCGTCCCGGGCTCCGCTGCCGACTGATCTGCCTCAGCTCCTCGCTTTCCCTTCCTTCCTATGCGCGCGCTCCCGCTCCACGCTCGTGCTCGCGCGGCACTGAGGACCCCCTACAGCATCGCTGCTCTTCATCCACTCAGCTGGAAGCTGTTGGCAGGAAACCGAGATGATGATGATGATGATGATGGAGGATGAAGCCAAACATGATTTGCGTGACTTTATTGGCTCAGGAGGGTTGTTGCTCCAAATCACGCACATCCTTATCAGCAGGGGCGCAGCGAGGATTTGTGTGGCCCCCACTAACATTTAGTCCTTTTGAACTGGGGCCCCTGTAATCCACCACTTACATTCATTTAACAGACATATCAGAAAAAAAGGATGAAATGGAAACAATTTCTGATAAATTTAATTATTTTTGCTCCAATTACTGTAAATGAGTAAAGTTGCAAATTATCTTTGGCATTTCAGTCCTGTCAGGTGAAAAAGAGGGACAGCTGTCTGTGAAAAATACTAATGAGCTTAATAAATACAAGGATCTATAGCAGGTTGAACCAAAATAATGCAGTTTTTACTTATTTCATTTTGCTGTCTCATTCTTTTGCAGCTAACTAATGTTTTTAGTCTTTTGTTCTTTTGACTTGTACATGAAATGTGTTACACAAATACGATTTGCCTACTTGGACTTTAGGACAGGCCAGAACTCATCACTTGTTTATTTATGTGAGGAAAAAAGAAATCTCTCTTCTCAGGTTAAGAAGGCAGCAGAACATAACACAACACTTATAAATGAAACACAAATAGGTCTGAAAAAGGGACGTAGCCAAGCATCCTGTTAGCATGAGGTGAGGCATGAGGGGTCGCGACCTTTTATGAAAAGGTTTGAGGTCTGCATATACGGTGGAATTAGTTTAAATCCGCTTGCATTGTCTCATTTTAAAAAAGAAAGACATCTCTGGAAAATAATCAAAGTTAAACATTTATAATGCTGTTGTACTTTTCTGTGTGACTGTTGACATGAATATGACTCGGCTCCTGTTAGTCTCTGCTCTGGATCAGTCGGCTTGCATTTCAGCATATCTGCATGTCCACAGTGTGATGGTTTATGGCAAAGGGTTGAAAAGCCCAGAGGAGTTTCCACTACCTGGACAAGGTGTTTGGTGGAATACCTGCATTAGACGCCGTGTCTTTGCAATGAAATATGCAGCTACATCTCCATTTTTTCATTTATTTGTAGCACCTTTGCAGGGTAAATGTCTTTTTTAACTTGAATGCAATCCTTGCATTGAAAAGCATGAAGGGACTCGAACATGCAGTGATTCTTCCTCTGAATGATGTCGGTCACCGTTCTGAAAGCACTATGATAACAGTAAAATGCCACATGGGAGAGTAAACAGAACCTTACCACGCGTTCTGCTGTGAATTATTCATAAACCATTTGATGGCAGATAGTTAATATGGCAAATGCTTCATTCACCTGCTCTGACGTGAGACATGATGGGAGTGATTAGCATCACTAACACGCTGGATTCCCTGTTGGGAAGAAATAACGTGTTGAATTAATCTGATTAAAGGCTGATCCTCCGCAGCCACACAGGATTGTTTGTGGTCCGTACTTACATGAAGACCCTTTACATCTCCTTTACACCTCCTTTACACCTCCTTTACACCCCCTTTACACCTCCTTTACACCTCCTTTACACCCCCTTTACACCTCCTTTACACCCCCTTTACACTCCCTTTACACTCCCTTTACACCCCCTTTACACTCCCTTTACACCTCCTTCACACCGCCTTTACACCCCCTTTACACTCCCTTTACACTCCCTTTACACCCCCTTTACACCTCCTTCACACCGCCTTTACACCCCCTTTACACCTCCTTTACACCTCCTTTACACCTCCTTTACACACCCTTTACACACCCTTTACACCTCCTTTACACCTCCTTTACACCCCCTTTACACCCCCTTTACACCTCGTTTACACCTCCTTTACACCCCCTTTACACCTCCTTTACACCCCCTTTACACTCCCTTTACACTCCCTTTACACCCCC
>JBAMHX010000027.1:8064127-8074881 GCA_037177515.1 Pseudomugil tenellus | reverse complement strand
CCCTTTACACCCCCTTCACACCTCCTTTACACCCTTTTTACACCTCCTTTACACCTCCTTTACACCCCCTTTACACCCCCTTTACACCTCCTTTACACCCCCTTTACACCTTTCAGTTGCTCCCTTCAGACAGACGTTACAAAGTCTCAGTGGCCTGAAATACATCTATAAAAATTATTTCATTCCCTCTGTCTCTATTCTGAATCAAAAGACACAAGTCATGTGTTGCTTTTATTCACTTTTCTTTCCGCCTGTAAATCAGTTTTTTTTTAAAAAAACATGTTTTATTTTTGAACATCTTTAAATGGCAGAATATATGCTGCAGCTTCTCGGAGTTTCATTTCAGGATAAGTGATTTTCCCGACCATGACTTGACCCACATAGCTGTGTTCTTAACCGCCATGTGCGACTCCGTAAAGTTGCCTGACACGGATGCAATGAGGTCAACTGTGGCGAGTAGGGAAAAGTCCTGACCTGCTTCAGCTCCTCGGAAGGTGAGTCGCTGCTCTCAGGACTTTGTTGCGACACAATTTGTGTCAAACTGTCCAAGTGGATGGTGTGAAAATAAGAGAGCAATGATAATCTCCTTGTGCGGTCTGTTTGTAGAGCAGATCCGAAATGTAAAATGAAGCTGCTGAGATGATGTAAATACTGAAATGAGCAGCATATGGTTTGTTAGATAGTGTCATTATTTTACACAGTTTAAGCCAATATGCAGAAGCTGTGTGTTAAAAGGTTGTAGAGCACCTTTAGCAGCCATCATTAGAAGGGATCCTTTCTAAATGATATTTATTCCATCGCATGATGAAGAGGAATCCGACGGCTCCATGTGCATTATTTCGAAACAAGCCCAGATCACCCCCCCACCCCCACCCACCATGCCTTAAACATGCTGCATTAACATAAAACAAGGTAAATGGAAACCAGTACACTAATTTCTGTCCTCATGTTTCTGAGCATCACACAGTTTTATATAAACCTGGGATGTGCTACAAACCAACAAACCAACAAAACTTCTGATGATCAGTTAACCAAGTGCATCCAATCAGCGAACCGTCTGCTTTTAATCTAATTCTATGGTATCTGGAAGGATGTATGTGTTTATGTGGTAAATGGACATGTCCTTATAAAGACTACATAGCACATTCATTCATTTGCACACCTGTGCCTCGATAGGTACATCAGGACCCCAATGCAAGCTTCAGCGTCCTTCTGGTTTAAAGATGTCTGCTCTTCCACCCGAACTACAGAGGAAGTAGTGCATTGTTTCTGCTTCTTTGTGTTCTGAAACCATAGAAACTAAAAGCCAGAAGACAATGTATTCTCATTTTACAGCACAGCAGGTGAATATGATGTAATTACTAATCCACAATTACCTCTGTGTGACTGAAAATGTGCTCCTCCAACTTTAGCTTTTCATCAGATTCTTCCTAAATTCATGGGAATGATAAGCGACTGACGCAGAAGGAGAAAAAGATCCTGTTGTACATTATATTAAGTACACATGTTTACACGGGTACATTTTCCACTTTATTTAAATGTATTCTAACTGTGTTAAGCTTTATTTAAAAAAAACATGACATTGCTGGAGATCTGCCACTTGTGTTGCAAACTGTTGCATAATGCTGTTCTTTAGTGATAGGAAAGGAGACAAACTGTTGTGCAAGTGGAAACCTCGTGGCCTTTCTTGTCAGACTGTCAGTGATCGCTCTGTCATCTCTGCTGTCACCCCAGTGAGCCCAGTTACTGTGGCAACCAAGTTAAATGGCTGTATTGAGGAGCAGACTTTGCTACTGAGTCAAATGCACAGATAATCTATTGTTGAGCTGTTGAACAAGTTAATGTGTCGCCCTGTGAGCAGGGTACATATCTAACCCGCCATTATGAGATCTCTGCCAGGCTAGCATGAAGATGTGAAAACAGTATGTGGGAAAATATAAAATGACACAAAGTCACTGCAGTTCATGCTGTGGTGGAATATAATCACACGAGTCTGTTTAAAGTGCACTGAGCTGCTCACGCATGTCTTCCAAACTGATAGCAAATAAAACCAGCATTTTATTCTTTATTATTTCACCTCTTCAATTTATATTGATCATGTTAAGTTTTCATCCCTGCATATTCAAATATGCTGTTGAAGCCATTGTGAGCAGTTTCTGTTTTAAATCACAGCCTATAATTTGGCTGAATCCTTCGTACAGAAAGTAGTTTTACTTCATTAAGAACAATTAAAAATATCAAACTTAACCACTGCACTAATTTCCCAAACAAATTGTCTCTATGGAGACTGAAAATAACTGGAACTATGACTACGGAACATTATGCTGTAATGGAAAAAATAGCTGCAAACAGTTGGCTGAAGCTAGTTCATTAGCCATGTCTGAGGAACCTAATGACCACAACCGCTATGATTTACTGCATAGTGGAAAATAAACCTGAAGTTTTTGAGCTAATGGACACTACCATTTGAAAATAAGGAGTGACTTTAAATCTAAAGGGAAAGTGATTCCAAACATTTTAATGGTTGTGTAAACAAATGTTAGCATCTCACATTGCTTCAAATCAACGCAATCCAGTACAACTACTAAGCAGCGATGATTTGATGGTACTGTCTGACAAATATCAAAAGGACTTCCTCGTTTGAGATGAAACCCTGTGAAACTAGAAAAGCACTTCGAGAGCGCAAACCTCCACCAAGCTCACACTTTCCCCCTCATATTGTGACTCCCCAAAGTATTACAGCCACACATGATCTTTGTCAGAGTGAAAACAGCAGACAGAAATGGCCTGTAGGAGGCATCAGCTGCAATAACACAATGTTAAAAGTATTCCTGGATCCAGACGTAATCCAGATGACCTGCAGGATTTTAATCATTTCTACATCTTCCCATTATGGATATATGCTGAAAATTTCATGATAGTCCGTCCGTAACCTTTTGAGTTATGTTGTACACAAACAAACAAACAAGACAGATACCAGCCTTAACGTAACCTTTTTGGTGGGGGTAAAAATACTTAAACTCTCCAACCATTTCTCAGAAACAGGTAGGTGCCTTAATCTAAGCCTTTATTAAAGATGACCCAGGACATTAATTACTACTCATTTAAAATCTTAAAGTTTGAGCAAACTTAGCTTTGGATCCATTGTATCCCCAAATAGGTTGAAATCACTCCAGCTCAACTGTCACAAAATTAAGATGAAATGTCTCCTGGATTTCACTCGCTTTTCATTTCATTTATCCTTCCCAGTTCTTGCCGACTAGCTGTACCGCCCCAGCTTGCAGCAGTTAGAAATTCATCTTCCCAGTGGCAAAACTTCCACTTTAACAAACGTTAACAGTGGAGAAGTTGCTCAAGCTAGTTGCAGAATTAATTCATTTCATGGAATCAGAGAAATATGAAAGAATGGAGTCCAAGTATGCAGGCAAGAAGAGGGGGGGGGGGGGGGGTTGGGAACAAGATCCCACCTGAAAAAGATTCCTCAGTCTCTGATAGAGGAGGAGGAGCTGAGTGAAGAAGCAAAGCTCTGACACAGATTAGTCTATGTTCCTGTCTATACATACGGCCACAAACACGGAGATCATGGATGCAACCAGCCAAAAGGAGGCTCCTCTGCAAGCCAGCTGGGTCTCCGTTACTGAGAGAATGAAAACCTAAATCATCTCAAAAGGACTTGGAGTAGACTCTGCACTGATGAGGGGATCAGGCATCTGGTTTAGATGCTTCCTGGACCTCTCTGGTCTTTCCAGCAAGAGAGAAGTGTTTCTGGGATTTGTGTGGATGGAATAAAGTTTACATGAATAAGGCTGACAATAAAATAAAAGATAAAAACTTTAGTTACTAATGCATGAACTATTCTTATGTTTAAGACATTAATATTGATGATAGGAACAAGATTACACTGTAACACATGTAAGCCAAATGATTAGAGTGTGAGATTGTTAAGAATAGCAAAGATATAAGCCGAGGCACGCTGGTGCAATCGTTTAAGTATTCACTTAGCAAAGTTTTCCAAGTAAAAGTGCCTCAAAAAAAGATGAGTTGAAATATTTAATCTTATTTGTTTTTTAGCAGACTTTACTCTGTTGGGAGACTGAAACATTAACACAAGAAGAAATATATGACAGGTGCTCCCCAGTGTAACTGTGTTATTCCATGTGAAAAAGATGTTTACATTCCAGTCAAGTCCTCGTCAAATATATTAATCTCTCATCACGCCACGCGGGACATGACACATGCGGAGTTTTGACCTGTTGGCGCAAGGACATAGAAGTCCAAAAGACATTAGCATTTCTCTCATCGCTGCCGAGCTCCCTGATGAAAAACCAAAGCACTTCTTATTTATTCCACAAGCCTTTCTTACATATTCCCCTTTATGTGAGAGTGGGTGTACGTGGCATGTCAAAACATCAGCTCCCCTGACAATATGTCACACTGTGCTTTCAAACTGCACTTCCACAAACAAACACCATCAGGCTTATCGTTATCTACAGTGTGTTTTTTCCTCTCTCTCAACTGAAACATTACATTTGATAAAAGTGAGTGCAAAAACGAGTTAACAGATGCTTGCCTCAGCAGTTTGTTAAACACAGAATGTGCTTTAAATTCAAAGCATGAGCAGGATTATTATGATTAACGTGGTACATGGAGGGTTTGTTTTAGCAAATGGCAGAGCAGGGCTGCTGGAACACTGTTGATGCATTCAAACTGAGCAGCTCTGTGTGTACTGTAAATGCTCTACTGGGATGTAGCCTTAGATATACTGGATCTGTGACAACCTAGCAGAGATTTCCAGACTGCTTCCCCCTCACAGCATGCGACCAGACTGGCAACCCCGGCGTGCAGTTTTATGGAGCTTAATGGGATTCATAAAAGCACAGAAAGCATCTGAATGATTATAGCGAGGATTACAATACATTCTCTCTAACTGGCAACCAGCACCTTCAAAGAAACCATTTTACTGGTTGCCGTGGTTACATGTATAAAAAAAGTCATGTTACATTGAAAAAGTGTTTTTGGTTTAGGTTGAAACTTTACTGGTTGAGGTAAAATATATAAACTGCTTCAGATACGCAAGCAAATAAAAGTTAAAACCATGACGTGATTTCCAGATTTTTCTTTAAGATTCGGCCGATGTGTCTCACAGTGGACATGCTAAGAAGAAAAATCCAGACCCATCTGGGATTAACTTGCAAAATCACAGGAAGTTCAAATACAAATGCTGGTTTCATTGTGAAGTACATGAAACTAATGACTAACTAACTTCTGTCTCTAACTGAGGCATTAATATAAAAACAAGCTGCAGATAAACATCTGGCCTGATGCTGAGGTGAGGAAACCATGTCCTGGGGATCCGTCCACACATGGACCCAAAACACTGCAGCGAGGGGGCCACAACACAACCAGGGCTGCAGTGTGGGACCCCAGCATTCACCCCAAGCAGGACGATCTCCATGGCAACAACCCCACTGACATGGCATTCCCACGAGGAAAAACTGGAGTTAGCAAGAAACTACATCAAAACAAGTAGAATAAGAATGAAAAGCATAAACACAAATAAATAAATAAATAATAAATAAACATACATATAAATAAATAATTAAACATAAATACAAATTAATTAATAAATAAGAATAAATATAAATAAATACAGCGTGTGAAAGCAGCAGTCACGCTTTGTCCTCATGAATCGGTTATTAATCAGCTAAATGCATTTGGAGAATTTTTGCCACCAACACATGTGTCCAGAGATGCTAGTAGCTTTTATATGCTGCTGTAGAACAATTAAAATTTTTTATACGCATGGTGATGTTTGTTTTGTACTTTTACACCCAGGAAGTATTAACGTTTGATTGTAGCTCAAAGGATTGGACGGTTTGCTCAGCTAGAAGAATAACCTGCACAGCACTGCTTTTTGGGGATGTAGAAACTAATGTCTATATGGACATAATTAAAATCTCTTTTTTAAAAAACACCAGACAGCTGCTACAGGATGAAAACCTCCTGTAGGAAACCTTATTATCACCTTTTATGTTAAGTAGTTCCGACAGATGATTTGCACAAAGTAAAAGTAAAAAGTTTCCTTAAGCCCATCAAACATCCATTAATTTTATCTGAGCCCACTGATCCAGAGTGATGCAGATCTACAACTGTATTAAATTACTGCTTCATCAAGGTGAGACCAAAGCACAACCCATATGGAGAGAAAACTCTGTTTTACATGTAGGTGAAAGAAGCAGAACATCAGAAAACCAAACAAAATCATGTTAATAAAATCAAGTTGAATTTATCAGGAGGATGTTTTTCTACAATATTTTGCTTTTCTAAACGCTACGATGCGCCGTTTGTCCCAGCAGGGTGCGACTCTTTATAGTTACAGGTAATAAGACTGGATTGATCTAATCTAGGTTTTATTATGTGGGTTTTCGACTGGCAATGCAAACAAAGCAGAGAACAGTTTGTCAGGTCAAACAACATCTATAAGACTTTTCATGCAGTCTGAGGTCATTCTGACATTAATGACAGCATTTGGGACATAAACCTGCCTGGATCTTATAAGTTAATCTAAAACTACGGTATAACAACCTTGTTATGGTGATCCTGACATACGCAGATAAAAATAAAAGAAAAAACTATTTATGTGTTGTGATGGAAAACAGACACACAAATAAAAAGAAAATCTACTGGAGATGAAATCCTTGCTTGAACTAGATTGTGTTCGACTTGGCAAGCTGTAAAACGAAAGGTTGTAAAATGTGGCAGAAGTGAGAGACAAGCTTCTTAAAACTGACAACTCCCATTTTTCTCTTTTGTTCACGCAAAAAAATGTGACAGAAAACAACTAAATTCAATTTGCATTTGCTATTCAACGCTGCATGAACCAACAAGGGTATTATTGATTCATACACATCATAAGTGGTTGAGTCACAGCGAAACTTTATTCCCTCGTTTCTGTGAAGCCCGTCTGTCAGCTCACTCTTCCATTAAGATTTCCATGTCAGTGTCACACTAAACTAAAAAAAACTCAGCAAAAATAAAATCTAAATAGGTGCTTTTATAAATATTATGTAGGCTGCTGTTAAATTTATGTTCATCTTGATAAAAGTCCGAATGGTGTCGGCCATAGATCAAATTTGGTGACTGTCTAAGATGTAGAGAAAAAGATAAATAAAATACAATAATACACAAGCAGAAAATAAAAAGCTACTTGAAAAATAAGATTTTTAGTTTACCTTTGATTAAAAAGGGACAAAATTACAACCTACAACGATATAAAGTATCGAATTCTGGCTGTCACGACTCATTTGTCCACATTTATATCCCAGGGTGTCCGTAGTATCTTTATAATAAAAAGTATTAGTGATGTCATATATTCATCACATTTCTTCCATGTGGCTTTAAAAGTTCTAAACAAAAATTCATTGGTGTATTCCAGACACCCTTTAAAAGAAAAGCTTCTGTTTGATTGAATGTCTGCTCCTTCAGAATAATGCAGCGTATTGTGGTTTATTGGAAAAAAATTGGATGCACAGTCAACAAAACTGCAGCAATAATTATGGATGAAATTTCACCACCATGTCTCTCAATTTGTGCATGGCGAAGAAATTTATGGAGACGGGGACAGTGTTGGATAAATGGAGAAGCTAAACATCAGAGAAAAAAAACAATAAAACGTGTAAAATGGGACCAAAAAATAAAAATTTGCTGCTAATTTTATCATTATTTCCTGAGAATTACTTATTTGTTTGACTTTTTATTTTGTTGCTGTTAAAAATGCAAAGATGAGGCTCATATTACAGGAATGGGGTTTCTTTTTGGTGTGTGGGCACAAGAAACATATGCTAATTATGCTAATTTTTAGAATTAAGTGTTTGCTCGTAGAAATATAACTAAAGTTATTTTCCCCCCAAAACTAGCGTTTGCAGTTAAAGCTTTTAATGAACAATAGTAATAAAAAAGAGGATAAAAAGAATTAAATTTCACTCCTCAATGGTCTTTTCACTTGGACACAAGAGAGACATAAGCTATGCGTGCTAGCTTCAAGAGTTTGCTAGTTCTTTGCTAAATGTTTGTTGTTTACACCCTGTGTGCAGTGGTCATATTGAGGCTTTTTAAGATTCATCATAAAACATAAAATTCAACATATTTCATGTTTTTATGTGGACACGAGAGACGAAATTACAAAAACTGTTTACAAGAGCTCGTTAAATCTGTGCTAAACCATGTTCTGTTGTGATAATAGTAAAGTTTTTAATAAATAATAAAAAGATACATCTGCACACCTGCTCCAAACTGGAAACAATCCTACTAAATAAATCAGTAAAAACAATCGTCTCACATCTATTGTTTGTACGTGTGGTTATCAAGGAGAAAACTTCCTGAGGACATCTAAACTACTGCTTCTAAATATCCTTGAAGCAGCAGAGGTGTGTGGACCGCGGGGTGTGTGTGAGGGGTTAGGTGAGATTGTGGAGGGGAGTCTTGTGGAAAATAATCCCCCAGTGGCACGCCAAGTGAGCCTCTCGGTGGTCAGAGGCTTTTCGTCAGCTCGCTCATTAAAGCCTCCCATATCTGTTCTTCTCTGTGCTTCAAATTGCCTTTCCAGCCTCATACTGCGCCGAGGCCAGAGGGTCAACAGATTATCTTCTTAATCCCGTTAATCCGTCCTCACACCAGTCCAAGATGATTCTCACCATAATTGTATTCGCTGCTACCTCAATTAGAAAGAGGCAGGGTTGTGAGGAAATGAGGTGGAATGAGGCGTCATGATGGATCAGTGATGAGGACACGTGTGTGTGTGTGTTGCACAGCCAAGAAGAGTTCGAGCCTGTCGAAATCAGCTGGTTTTCTCTTCAGTATGGGTGAATTAGTGACAGCAGTTCAGTGATGTGAAATGACATCTTGACCATTCTGTGCTGCTGTCATCCATCCTGGCTTAAACTAACATGCGGACCGAATCATCTGATGTCATTTTATCTACAGTAATTGTATATCTTTGTATGCATGAGTCAAAATATTATATAAAAATCCTGCCGATATCCATGAGGGAACTAAATGTGGAAATTTACAAATGCCATGAGTTCATAGGGCATGTGCATGTGTGTGCTTCTTCTATTACCCCCTGTCAGCGTAAGCCAAAGGTTAACCACTCCTAATGGGTGGACATTATGTTAATTACACCATCTATTAGTGTCCTGTCAGATTAGGCTCAACTAACAAGATGCATGGGCAAAGGGCAAAAGGCTGAGAAAAAGCCAGCAGTTTCCCCCTGAAGAACTTTTTTTATTCAATAAAATAGCAACTGTCTCAAAACAAAGAATATCTCATTTTAACTAAATATTCCTGCAAAGTATGTCTGAAAGAAGATCTGAATACAGAGATAACATAACATAACATCCTTTTTATTCTGAAACCACTTCAGTCTCACAACTACCATAAATCTGAGGGTCAAAAGTTGAGACAACATGTTTCTATTTAAATTCAATTTAGCTTTATTTGTATAGCACCAATTAACAACAAAGTTCTGGCTCAGACAAAATCACTTCAAGCTAAATAATTGTGAACCAGTCGGTGTTCACACAAGTCAATTCATTCAAAAACAATGTGGCTGTGTTGTCGCCATAATACTCAACAGGAAATGTGTCTTTCTCCACCAAATATATGTGCCCGGTCTATTTTTAACAAAAAAAAGGTCTATTTTTGATTGAGCTTGCTTCCAGAATTAAATAATCTCATTACAATCTGATCGGAAACCAGATATGGCAGCGATGAAAAAAGTAAAGTCCAACATGCCAGTTTGCCATTGCAGAACTCTGTATCCCCTTTTTTTCCACATCCACTTTTAAACATACGTAAATTGCTTTGACATTTCCGGTAGCTAGCTAAGGCCCGTTAGTTGCATTGGAAAACTATAGCTTATGTGGCAAGGTGAGACGACTTCACTGGGAAGAAACCAAACAAACTATTAAAAAGTCAGAAGGAGGGGAATTACTTCAGCACCAAGGGTTAATGAAGTCTACAGAATGGGGGAAAGCCATGCAGGAGTGGCCTTTGGTGTTAAATGACTACGTTACAGCAGCGCAAAGATTAAGAAAAATGTTTAAAAACAGGCAAAACTTGCCTCGCTCACTACAAGCCAACTGGACACCTGCAGTGGAGCTTACGTTGTTGCAACGGCCAGTACCACTCTGAGACCAAAGCCATTGCAAAAGTTTGGGTGAATTTAGCTTTAGCATCTTAGCCAGGCTGATTAACCCTATTCGATTAAATGATCAATGCGGGTTGAACAGCGGGCCACAACAGTTGGGCTCCTTCTTGCTGTGATATAAATTTGTTAATCTCATGCTACTACATGAAAGCCACACATGCTACTAGTTAGCATAAAAAACTGTAAAATATCAGAGTGGAAATCACTGTGACTTGTTATCAGAATGTTAGCATGTTAAATGTTAAATGTTAGCAGTATGGTGCTATCCTTCTAATCCCAGGTCATACTGTGGATTATACACAGCTTTTATATCAACTACACATCCTTTTTATAATAACAGCAGGAAGAAGAAGGGGGGCACCAAGGTATCATCCTAACATACTTATTGGCATGTCAACGTGTTCTTTTCAATGCACACCCATTAAGTAGTCTAGTCCAGTGTGGATTGGCTTGATGAAAACAAAACGGCTAGGTTAGTGTAAGATTTATAAGAACGTGTAAATAATGTAGGTGTGCGCTATTATTGATTGTGATATCAAGATGATTG
>JBAMHX010000027.1:7989840-8006274 GCA_037177515.1 Pseudomugil tenellus | reverse complement strand
AATAATTGTAATAATTGTAATATTTGTAATAATTGTAATAATTGTAATAATTGTAATATTTGTAATAATTGTAATATTTCTAATAACTATAATATTTGTAATAATAAAAATATTTGTAATAATTAAAATAATTGTAATAACTATAATATTTGTAATAATTAAAATAATTGTAATAATTGTTTAGTGGGGAATGTAAAATGTGTTTGTTGTGCATTTGTGTCAGTCTACAATATATTTAAAGACTTTTTTCTTATAATCCAACATCTTAAGCTCGTGGTGCCAAAATCGGTACTTCGGGTTGCTGTCCTGCACATTTTCTATGTGTTCCTGTTCCAACACACCTGGTTTCCATTAAATTGATCCAGCAGCCAATGAAGTCCTGCATAATGACTGATTACCTCGAGTCAGCTGTGTTTGAGCAGGAATGCAAGAATGAAAATGTCCGGATAAGGACTGAGCTTCTGCCTGAGTAGAAACATGGACACATGGAGTTTCTGGTGTTCATTAAGAGGCTGAAGACAAATCGGATTGTGTTTCTGAGGATTTTGAGCAGTTTTTACAGTGACGTGATGGAAAATGTCTGAGAAAGTAAATGTATCATATATGACACGCTGGGTTCTTCAAACTGGTCAACAGCACATCATCATCATCATCATCATCTGCTAAACAGATATATTTTATTCCACGTTTCTTTTAATCAATAAATTAAAACAATTGAATAAAAATCTTAAATGACAAAAGAGTCTGAATGTTTGTGTTCATTTCTGCACATAAAACATCTGATCTGTGATTCCCAAACATTACTGAGTTTTATACGTTAATACACGACGTAATCAGTCATGCGATGATCCGAACTGTCTTTGTTTGACATTTTCCATGAAATGCATGATGTTTAAATTAATTCTGATAAACTCGCCTCTCTGGATCACCTCATAACGTCTTAGCTATGACTTGGTGAAGGAATCTATCCTGTGTGTTACAAGTTCCGACCCAAACTCGCAGAAACACTCAGGGGAGAAGTGAAAATCCAACAAGTCATTTGCTTTACAGAGTTTGTGGTACAACGTGTTTCACACACTGATGCCAGGTAACAAAAATAAATAAATAGATATATAAACATGTCTTCTTCTGTTTGGGGAGCAGCTCTGCTGTTGCTAAGCAACTAATGATGACAGGATTATAAGTAGAAATTTAATTTTATTTAATAGTAAACCTGGGGGAGAACATAAAGGTATTCATTTTAATTCATAATAAAGCCGCTGATTAATATGCTTTCCTGCCAACTTGAAAATAAACATAGCGCGCTATCAAAGAAACAAAAGGTAGAGGGTTACTATGGTCCTTTCTGTTGCTGACTTTGTGATTAGGAATCAAGAATGAGCTTCATTATGTTGAAGCACAAAGGCTGAGAGAAAGCAAAACATCCAGCCACCCACCGGCCTGCGTGTTTCCAATCAGCGCCGCAAAATGTGCTGCTCTGTCTTTCAAAACACAGCAGAGAAGTTAAACATAAGAGGTTACAGAGCAGAAAGCTGCTTCATGGTTATTACCTTCACTTGGAAAATAGACTTCAGGTGGGGAGTGAATTAAAGCCGCACAACGGAAACTAATACAATTATGCTTTTTTTCTTTTGCTACAGCTTTTAGAAATGCAGAGCGATGGTTTTCTCTAAAATGCAGCCAATCAGGCACCTAAATGCGATTTGTTGAGCAGGTGGAGGATAAAACCACCATTTTAAGAGCAGTACAGGACCCGCCTGCTCCAGTTATCCACAAACCCTCCGATATGTGAAGTCACTCATATAGAGCGGCCTTTACTTTGGTCATTAATTAGTAGCGATGATGCGGGCTGTAAAAACATCTTACACACTTGGGCTGATGGGAAAGATGAAAGATAAACACCACATCAAGCCCTTTTTTGGAGATATAAACAAAACTCAGGCAAAACTAAATTTAATCAAGATGACTGTTTTTTTTTAAAGCAAGTTTGATTAATTGTATCATTAAGATATTGAATTATTGGGCACTTTAGATAAAAAAAGACTTTATAGCCCTTTAACTGGAAGGCTGTTCAATTCCCAAATCCTCCAATAAGCAGCTGGATGAGATGCTGCTTTTATCCAAAGTCTATGTCGCATTGTGTTAGCCTGATAAATTAATGTGATGTAATTACATTTCTTTTCTAAGAAGCAGCAGGTCGGCAGCACGACGTCATGTCTACACGTTTTCCTCGCTGTGGGTCAGAACACAGACATTTAATGGGAATGCCTCTTTTTTAAATAAAACAAAGGGCTTTGAATTTGCTGCCAGTTAGTTGGAAGACATGAAGGACATTTGTTTAATGGCACATTTCTTTTATTGTCATGACTTTTAGTGCGTTTGGCAAATCTGCAGGCAGTTGCTACAATGGCTTGGATTTTTTTACCTCAAAGTGAAATGTGCTTCCTTTTGTATCAACCCAGCTGGAATATTTGCAATATTTAGCCAGATTTTCATGTTTAAACACCATATCTGGATGTTATTTTCATGCATGTGCACTCCTCACATGCCTAACATGGGGGGGCTCCTGTATAGCCACCTCTTTGCTTCTTGCATTTGATAGAGATGGAAATGGGCCATTATTACAGTAATTAAGTTCACATGCGCTTGTCAGACTCAGTCAAAGCAAACAATTTAAAAATAAGCTTTTTTCAAAGCACAAACTTGCATGAATCATGTGTAAAAATACATTTTAGGAGGATTCACCTTCAAGTATGGAAGAACTTTTCTTTGTAGCTAAATGTTTTTGTGCATCGTTTAAAGTTTTTAACACTGCTCCTCAGCTCGGCACCTGCAGATAAATATATTTAACCACAGGGTCTGACAACCAATCGGCTCCAAAAAATCATCCGTGACAGGCCCTGTAATCATCTTGGAGATATTTTCCTTTCCTGCTGACAAGTCAGACATTAGGTTTTTCATCGCCGCTTAGCTGGAATGGTTCAGACAATCCTTCCCGACACAAAAGAGCTGATATGACGCGCCGTACATGCGACACAACTCTCCCTCCATCATTAATTAGGTGCCAGTCGTAACGACGAGAATCTTTCTGGCGCTGTTGGAATGAGATTACGTTTGTGTGAGAATTAGATTTTAATCTCCAAATAGCCCGGTGTAGGCGAGCATCGTTTGTCCTGCTTATGAAGCCCTCATCCGCCCCAACGAGCTGTTTGCTAATTCATTCAGAAGAGTGTTTGTTCAGTGTGTAAATATTAGAGAAAAACCAAGTTTGAAAAGTCGGCCAGCTCTGAAGCAGCTCATGTGCTCCATACAAACACATCCATCTATTCTTCCTTCAGCTGCTGGAGGACACAAAGGAATAAGACATACATCTTTATTAGATAAAATGTTATTCATGTGAGTGTAGAATATGTTTCACATGCAGATGTTTGCATACAGCGTAGTAGCTGCTGCTCATCCACAATCATTTGACATAACTTTACATTAAGCGTAACCAGCGTCATCCATCAGCAGAGATGAGGATGCTTATTACTGCTCTAGTGGGATAAACTCATGTCAACAAAGATGTGCAGATATTTCCGCTACTAATATGTCCGGAGGAATAACACAGGAAACACACAAATTGCTTTTACTGTCATTTTCAGATGTGAGAAATCTGCATATCGAGCTCATATCCTGGTTGATGGCTGGTGCAGAAAACTTCCCCCACGTGAAAAGACGTCACGCTGATGTGCAAACAAAGTGGGGGGGGGGGGGGATCAGACCCTCATGGTTGGGTGTAAAAGTAACGTAAATAATTAAATGATTAAAAAACTGAGATTTTCATACAGAGAATCACCACATCGGGAGACATTTATCATGGAGGCACAGATGGTTATTTCCTAACACACTCCAGCCTCAATAGACCCAGATGCAATAAAGCAACTGCTGCTTGTGTTGCCAGATCCTGCTGTCTGGCGGTTTTTCCTCCTTCCCCTGCTCTCCTTACGCCAATAACAACCATCCATATTAATGATCCCATCTCTTCATACCAGCGTTCATGTCCCCCATGACTCTGATCATTAACACCTACAACTCGCTGCATGTTATGGTAACTGGTTCTGGTGTCCATACGGCAGAATATTTACCTTCCATTAGGTTCCTCATCTAACGTCAACACAGGAACAAATGATCTGCTTTCTTTATTTTTCAGACTAGTCGTAAGTAATTTAAAGTTTAATAGAATCTTAAAAAGGTTTTGATCAGATATTCTGTCTTGCTTAAAAGAAAGAATTAAAACAAACATACCACAACATGCCGCTTTCTAAACCCTACTTAAGCAACAGGCCCATTAATAAATGTACTATTAGAGCTGATTAATTCATGTGCAAACAGCACGTAATGGCAAGCCGGGTTAAAATGGAACTAATTGTCATTTTTATCTTTAATATTTGGAGACTTATTAACCTCAGTTTCAAAGCCAGATGATTATGGAAGACTTAATTAAATTAATGGTCATTATGTAAACATATTTTCCTCCTCCAACATTATTAATGTGTAAAACATTTAATATTTCTATGTACATTTCCAACGACTGCATCTGTCTGTATCAAAAGTACAAACTACATAAGAACAAAAGTGACATGAATAAGTGGATTAAACACCACAGGAGATGGTTTTTTTGTTTTGTTTGTTTTAAAGGTAATTTAAAAAAAAAAGCTTTTTATTAGTTGAGCAGCATTTAAAGTCGGAGGCAGCTTCAGTAAGACGAGCGTCTTCCATTAAAAGAGTCACAAGCATCTCACCGACTGCTGCTTTTATTTGACCATTTCAGCAGGATGGGGGGGCCACGAGTCTCTGTTCAAACATTTAGTCTTCACAAAGAAAGAAAACCGGTTCGGCATTGATTTGCTCCATCACTCCTCATCCTTTTGGGTGTGATGCAGCATTTTGTCTTCCAACACAAACTAAAGGTACTTTATTTATTCTCTGATTGTGGAGAAGTGAGGTGGTGGGAATGAAATGAAAGACTTTGGTTGCATAACAGACTCTTTTTTTGCAGATAAAAACCACATCACCAGCACAACACACCTGTCCTTTTTGCTCATTTTTTAAAATGCGTTTGGAATAAAGTGTTATAGTTTCTCTGTCTGTGTCTAACATGCATTCCCGGCTTGACGTGCTGCAACCTCATTCCAGCACTTACACATGCAGGGAACTGCAGACGTCTCTCTGCAGCAAATAACACCAAAGTGCAAATATTTATTCCACAACACACAAATAAAGATCATGATGTTCATTTTCCATAAATTTCACTTGGACACGTTTTAGCAGTTTTATTTCATAATATCTATTATCTGCTTATTCCAATAAAGGGTAGCTGGAGACGATCCCAGCTATCAACAGGCTCAACACCCTCCTCTTCTTCACCTGTCCAGATGTCCCATTTACCTGTTCCACCCCCCCTCCCTGCTCTATGCCACCAGAATCTGTCTGATGAGACTGAATAAAAGCTGTTATTCATCCTACATGCTTAAATATTTGAACAAGGGAGAGTTTTTAAATTAATTTCCGTTCTGACTGCTTAACTCGCAGTTTGCCCAACACGCCTTTGCAATCATTTGATCCTCTTGTAGGTTCTTATTTCAACATATTTAAAAGTGAATGTTTATTCATCTGCTGTGAGAAATGCTATATGTCGACGGGACTAACTTCTAATCCTTCAGCAGCAACTTTACTCTGATAAAAAGAAAGAAACTCCAATATCCAAACCAGAACCAAGCCACCAGTCAGTCCAGTGAGTTAACCTGCCACTGCTGTGTCACGGTGTGCCATAAACATCTGATACCTTCAAACACAGCCAGACGTGCCTGTTTTTCACTCAGAGACAGTCAATAGCAGCAGGTAATGTGAAGTAAAGCTGCTGGTTTAAAATGCAAAGGAAAGATGTTTCAGGTGTATTTCTGCTGGATCTGGGAGCAGTTTCCCTCTGGGACAAATAAGTATTTCTGCTTCTCATTAAAAAGATCTGGATTTATTTATTTTATTTATTTATTTATTTATTTTATTTTATAAGAAATTCAGCCCAGGCTGAAAACAAAACTCATGTCTTGTCTGCAGATCAATGCGTTAAAGGCACCAGCACAGACCGAGCTTTTTCCACACTGCAACTTATTTCATTAAAAGCATTTCTAGGTGCAAAAAAAAACAAAAACAAAACAACACACATTTCATGACCAGTTCTTCAGATTACCTTGACACGAGTTCTGCAACCAATTCATTGTTAAACCATAACAACATGTCAGAGAGTCGATGGCTGGAAGTAGAGCCCATTTAACTATGAAGATTAATTCCCATCAAAGCAGATTATGTACAGAATACTATTTAAATATATTTTCTTTGCTATTAAAAGTTAAAAACTTTTTGCTGCTGACACTGATGACTGGGATCTTGCCCTACACGCTTGCATACATGGCAGCTAATGTTTATATACTTGCTGCAAATGATACAAGCAAATATTCCATACTGGAGGCCACCACTAGGGGGCAGCACATAGCATTGTTAGTGCGAAACTCTCTCATTCTATCATTTTCTTTACCATTTAATCCAGTTCAGGGTCACAGGGAAGCTGGAGCCAGTGGCGGTCCTACATTAAACTACTCCCAGGGCAGATATAACATATAGAAACACAGCTTGCAAACATTAGGAGATTTTTTTTCCCCAGTGGTGACAGAGTTCCTGGTTAGGAGAGCCGCACAAATCTGCTTTAATTTAATTACAATTAACTAGAAATCATGCCGTCAGAGGCAACAGCTAGGGATCCCCAAACACCCCCAATCTTCAGTTTCCATTATCCTCAAATAAAGGATGTACAAATATGTCATCATGCGACACATCTACAGGTCATGACCTTTCATTTGCACTTGATGTGAGGTCAATGGGATGAATAGTTTCAGAGATATAACCAAAACATTTCAGGTTTGAGAAAATAATAAATGACTAAAAATGGAATCAGTTCATCTTCTGTATGGTATCTAGTCCGAGTTATCGCGTTAACATGAAGGATCTGCGGCGGACGTTCAGGGAAGTAATACACACATTTTTGGAGTAACGTAAGCAGAAGTTTAAATCATTGTCAAGTAATTTAATCGTGTTGCACATTAACAGAAGGTTTTTATGGTTCAACCTACAGCTGCAAAAGTGGCTCATTCAGGTCGAGTTAGCCATTAGCATACATGCAGCAGTCAAAATGTTCCCTAAAGTCATGAAAAAGGGTCCTATTCAGTGAAATGTATACTGATACCGTCACGTCATGCTGCTAAATTATACTACAAGACATAACGTGACAATTTTCTCTTTGAATCAAGTTTTAAAAACAATATGTGGAACCTGAAAGCCTTTATGTTTACCGGAGGCTTGACACAAAGACATTTTAATAAAAATAAATAGATACATAAATGGAGTCCAATAGGAGTAGAGCAGAAATGCTCCAGCTGGCAAACAGCTGAACATAAATCACCAGCGTCCACAACTGATCCATTCGTCTGCAGACAATCCAGGGAATTCTCAGGATAAGTTTTGAGGTCAACCGTATCTGTGTAATAACACCTCTAAAGCTCTTTAATTAACATCTCAGGGGTATAATTTGTATAATTCGATTAGAGACTGGCATGCATAGACAACATCGGAGCCATCCCTTCAAAGTGCAACATCGCATGGAGGAGAAAAGCAGAAATAACAGGCAGTTAACTGCTCAATGCGGACTTTTATATCTTTACTATTTATTTGCTGCTACATTAATAAAGTGACGCGAGCTCTGACAATTTATTAGTTATTGTCATTATTTGACAATTATTTTTCAGCAAATAATTTAACTCTGCTAATGAATGAGACGTGGCGATAATGCTAAAACAGGGATAATTAAAAACGCTTAACAAAGAGACGTAGAAATGTATTTTCCATTTATCTTTGGTCACTTGACTGATAAGAATGGAGGACATCTTCTCGTCTGGTTCAATGCAGAGGTTTGGTTCAGTCTCAGCAAAGAGAAAAGCCTGCAGGGGGACAGAGCAGGGAAGGAGGAAGGACATGACGTTATTCCTCATTGCTTGTTACAAACACATGACCGAAGATCATGGAGAGCCCCATGTTTCAATACTCAGGCCTTCAACGAAACAAGCGAGGGACTGAAACGCTCCTAATCAAAATGAGAGTCCTCTCACCCTCATCTTGTTTCCTTTTGGGCGATAACTGATGCACGGCTATCTGCAGCCCATTACCAGACTATCCTCAAGGCATTTCCCATCACGTTAAGGGTCAACAACACCATCTTCATATATCTGTGGCATCATTGCAACGTCCTGCTTGCTTGTTTCTTTATTTGCACAGAGAAACGAACACATCCAGTCACAGCATGAATGAATATGTGACAACGGAAGCACAGCAGCAGCGGTAGAGACCTGCAGCTGCATGCGAGGCAAATCATGGACGAGGAGTGACTCCATATGTTAATGATAAGTGCTGTCATAGCTACTGCTACTTCATCATGATGGTAGATCACAAAAAGAGTGAAAAGATATTTGTAATTTCTCTCTGCAGTTTGTGCAAATGAAGAAGCTGAAAAAGTGAAATAAGACGCGTTGAGATGGAAGCAAACAGTTAGTGGGACAGGCAGGATGCTGCTGGCGATCCATGAACGCAGGATAATTCCCGACGCCGTCTTATTCACCTCGGCAGTGTGGGAATGTCAGCAGCATAAGGAGAAGCTCTGCTTAAGTTTAACAGAATGTGAACTAGTTGAGGTGCCTCACACTGTATCTGATGCAACTAAAGGATAACTGTGACTGCTCCCTGGTTGCAGCTTTACACCCCACATGCAAGAACAAGCTGGCTGTTTGTCAGAGGTGAGAAATACTCTGGCTTATGCACACATTTGTCTGAAGTGGTGAAAAAAAACACGATTCGTTTTTTAAACATACTGAATTTAAGAAAAGTCGTGCTTTACAGAACACTATCGACTTTTTCACACGGGAATAAACTAAAATAAAACTCCTCACAACTTTCATTTTCCTAAACATGTTTGAGGAGCTCACCTTAAGAGAAGAGGAGTAAAGGAGGAGTCCGCTGCTTCCAACATGAGGTCAAAGTTCACCCAAGCTGCGGGCATCTGAAGAGAAAATGCAGAAAGATTAGTTTCTCTGTGCAGAGTACAAAACAAGACGAGCTCAGAGTAAATCTGACTCTTAGTTACTTCCAGATGTTTCATTTAAAAAAACAGCTTTGCAATTGTAGAAATGTTTTAGATCCTGCAGAAGCTTCAGAAACGTCACCTCTCCTGCTTATTTTAAATAAAGTTCAAAAGATTAAACAATAAAACTACTTGGATTTTTAGAGTTAAACCCTCAGAGCTTAATTTTATTTTAAAAAAAAGTCTCATTTTCTCCCTTTTTTAAAGTTTTATTTATTTTTAATGAGCTGAAATTTTTAGTGCATCTCTCAGGTTTTCACTAAACTACTTTAGAAATCCGACATTTTCAGAGTTCTTCAGTCGTCCATGAGGAGTTTGTGCCTAATGTTCAATTATACACATTTAAAATGATACCCTTTAAAAAAAGGGATTGTGCATTTAAATATCAATTCTTTTAAAAGAATCATTATCTGGTGTAGAATTATTCCATTAAAAATGTATTTAAAGGGAATTTTCACCATTTTATTTTACGTGAGTGGACTAAAGATGTTTTTGTTGCATCCTGCCTCTTTAACCATGTCACAGACATTTCAGATGATTTTTAGTTTCTCAGGACAACAGCTGTATTCATATTTCATCTTCCTGCTGCCACGTCCCATTGCACACAGAGCTAAATGATTGTTATGGTTTCTACAGCAGCAGGACTTTCTTCCACAGCATGACAGCTTTTATCTTTGGAAACATTCATGTGAATATAAGACATTCCTCATAAAAACCAGAGCTGAGCAGGTACAGTAACCTTACACAGCACTTAGAGAAGCCAAGTACACAACACAGATCCTCATGACGCAGGAACTAGTTGCATTTAGCAGCACTAACATGGACATTCAATGCTATATATATATATTTCACCTCCTACATAATTAAAGTCAAACAGGTTTAAGTCATCGGAAGACACTAAACTTACTGAATAAACTAAAAGTTTTTGCCGTATAATAAATGTAAATAAATAAATTAGCAGATGATAAAGTTTTCGATGGCACACAGTAGGAACCATCCACCGAGCTTTACTTTTGCTCTGCAGAAGCCTTCTGGGAGTCTCCGTCTATCTTTATGCTGTCTGTGATTCTGAGTTTGAGCTTCGCCACAAAGAAAAATGGATGAAAAAGTCTAGAGATGCAGAACTGGTTGCAGCTAAAATGGCCACAAAAGATGATCCAACAGTACTGGGAGCTGAAAACAAAATGCATGTTGCAATATTCACATTTTCATTTTAACCATTTTTATTCCTATTGGCAGCTTCTCATTGGTCTATTACATAAATATACCTGTGTTAACAGGATATAAATACTTTAATGCACCCTGTTGAGTTACACAGACAGGCATGTAACTAATTATGTTCATTATTATTAAAAACAACAAGAATTACAAGCAGCGTTGGTTTTTATCCTCCCAGCCATGTTTTCACAGATCATACAAATTTCATTGGCACTAGTTTGTGTGATTAGCAGCTGCTGCAGATCCTCCAACATGCTGTGACGGGAAGCAATGCAGGACGTAGTGCCTCTCATGGCAGAAATAACATGATTGTATATGGATTTAAAAAGTTGCAGAGAGATAATCTAAATTTAAAAAGCACATTAAATGATCCAAATAAGAGGATGATGTTGAAAAGCACCCATCAAAAAGCCTCCGTTTCTAATAAAAACACTGAAACATGACATAATTGCTTGTCTTTCGTTCATCATTCATATTTAAACAAGCAGTTGACTAATGCTGCGTTATTTTTTAGCCATTTCAGAATGTGATGTGTGTAGAAATGAGCTTAAATGGAGACTGACCCAATGTTAGGAAAAAGTCATTATAATTCATCATTTCACCAGCATGTCAGTACATTAAATATCCATCAGAGTTTATATATACGTCTGTACGCACAACAATGCGAAGCGGCTAAAAATAGTGAACAATGCTGAAAGACACGAAGCCGGTCATCTGTAACCGCTTCAAATGATCTGAGATATCAGACGCACCTTTCCTCCTGCTTCAGCGTGCACAATGACCCATTGCAACACGTTTTATTTAAAGATGGGACTATTTTCTAAAAGGCTAAACAGGAAGTTCTTCAAAGACAGAGTGATATTTTTAAATGTCATATTCATCCCTCTGATGGTTTCACTGGGTCAGTTAATGTAGAAAAAGTCTTTTTTAGCTACTTCAGGCAGCATAACAGGAAGCTGAAGAACACATTGAAATAAAGACGCCTCATGCCAATAACCATGTAGGAGAATTCCCTTTAGATGCAACGTGTTCCTTGCAAGAGCAGATTTTCACTTATCTATGTGGAGATAACCACAATGCTTCTGTTTCAGCCTGTCATGAACACAGCACTCTGCGAACAAGCAGACTGTCATTTTCTCCACCTGAGCAACGCATTACGCCTTCTTTCTCTGAGCTGGGAAAGGTGGGGGGTGAATGGATCAAGTTCACGCAGGTTTAGACACATGCTGACTGTATTATGCTCCATAGTGGCAAAGCAGAGTCAGGAGGGGGGTGCGAGAAGCGTGCGAGCCACTTAATGGGCTTATATTGTGACTCGGGTCAGCGCTATTAGCCCAAAGCCAATGAGGCAGGTAACCTCGGGGCAAATAACTTTGTCTCAGAGTGGATGTGGTGGGTGTGCCGTGGGAGGAAGAGGTCAAGCATATGTGCATGGAGATCTGTCAGCAGTGCAGAATGTTCCCCTACGTTGTGGTTATGACGCCATCGCAGCTATTCGTTTAAATGAAATCTACAAAGAAGATGTGGCTTTATGAAGAGGAAAGGAAAAATAGTGCCCACACATTTCTCCAGAATCCTAATTTATTATAATCAAGCCTAAAACGTCCTTGGTGACTCCCTCCACTTATCTGTGAATTTGCAGCGCTCGTGTCATTATGCCGTAATAAAGTGGAACATCAGTTCAAAATATCTTGACATGAAAAGGAAAAGAGCTCTCATCTCTTTCTACCCAGCTTCTATACATCCTTTTTTCTTGGATCTTGATAGACTCAGACAACCGTATCAAGCCACAGAGTGACACGGTCTTTATTACAAGTATGGCGACTCAGGGGGGGTTTCCGTGGAGAGGCTATGATGAGTTAATGGCAGGGAACTATGTCTGATACAGGAAGGCAGTAGCCGTTTGGTGCACGGCTCTCATACTGGGGCCGTTTGATTAGCCGCTACAGCAGACAGAGCAGAACGGCGTAAGTTAGACCCCGCAGACATGTCTGCGTCCTGGATTTCCAACTTTATCTAAGTAAATAGTAGATAATGGAAGATAACGCACTAATAATAGAAGTATTTGCAGATTGCATACTGTTTGAAGAGAAAATGATGCGTTGCATGTGTGTAAGTACCACAAAATATATTAAACGTGTATTTACAAGTTATAACACACGTCTGAACTTCTACATAAAGAAACACGCGGGATTAAAACTATTATTAGTTAATGCATTAAATTACTGAGATTTTTAAAATATTTAATTATTTTGCAAAACTTCAAACAGTTATACATAAATATCAGAATATTTACTTAATAAAAAGATTATTTATTATAAACTAAATGTGTGAGTTTCCTGTGAGTCCGTTTACAACATGTGTGGACATTCTCTTTGCAAAAGCATTACAGCTGGGTGCAAAAGGAGCATTAAAACTATAACTTATATCACAAGAGACAAAAAACAGAATAAAATGCAAGAAATAAAAAGTCCCAGTCTGCGTTTAACGAAAGGCGGCAAATCGAAACGTTTTAAACTTTGATTGGAGCTGAAAGGTGCAGCAGATCTTCAGTTTTCTGACTTTGTGCGTCATGAGAGGAGCATTAAAAAGCGAACTCTGACTTTTCATGTTGACACTGAACCTGGGAACAGAATGTGGATTTGACCCGATGACCTGACGGATCATTCAGCAGCTCTGAATGCATTTCTGCTCCAAACCACTCACAGCTTTGTAAACTAGCGGCAGGATTTCGAAGTCAATATTTCTGACAAAGAGGAAGTAAGTGTAAAGATCTGAGAAGTGAATTTATCTGATGCACTTTGTTTTTCAGTCCAAAACTTTGCTGCAGGAGATTTAAAGTGGGCTCGTAAGGAGACCAACAGTAATACAGGCAAAAAAAAAAAAAAAGAGAAATCATCCTTTAATCCTGCAGATTAATCCCTTGTGTATCCTTTGTGGATACCATGGTTAGTTGCAAAGCCAAAGTTAGTCATCTTTACCAGATGTAACTCATAAAAACCTGTTTCTGTCAAACAACCCATGAAGCTAAACGTGTAAGATCAACCCGTTGATTGCGATCAGTCTTACAGGGTTTCTACATCAATCTGTGCAATCCATGTGTAGACGGCATTGTTAGCGAGCTGAAGCTAATGGACATCTGGCAACTTAGAGAGACTTCACACAAAAAGGCAAAGACAGCATTTTTGCTGATATAAGAAGGACAGAATACTAGCAGGATCAGCTCACATGTGCTACTGGTTGGCTGTTCGACCTTAAAGAACTCCCAGTAACTGCTACTGGCCGTGTAAAATTAATTAAAGTGTATTTTTGCTATTACTGAGGGAGAGCCCAATAATCCAACTAACCATCCAACCATAAACAAGAATAAATACCAACAGTATAACTGTGACGCTACACACGTTTAGCTCGTTCCGCAGAAGTGGGATTCTTCAGCAAAAGAAGGGGAGAAAAACAAGGTCCTCAAATGTAACATCCTCATCTCCGACCATTTGACAGAGTCTTTGTCAGGAGAACACTGTTGGTTTATATGCTGCTTTATATGAAGGACACTGACTGTTTTAAAACCTGCTCTGAACCGTCACATGGCAACGTCTCAACAACAATGTGCTTAATGAATAGAAAAGGTTCATTTTTTTACTTTAGTGCTTGTGAAAGTTTAATACAAGTTGTTTTAATCAAAAGAAACAACTTTGTTCATCATCCAGGCTTCGATTTTTTAGCCAGTATTTAAGGTAAAAACATGTAATAAACCATCATGACAACTTTGTCTAAAAAATGTAATAATGCATGAATCTATGAGAAAAATGTTCACTTCACCATGCTAACTGAAGTTAAAGCCCAGTAATGATCACAGAGGGAACAAGTAGCATGTATGGTACCTAGCTCAAGTATTCAATAAGCAAAAACTAACAGAGTTTAGGTTTAAAAGGAATTGATATAAAAAGCGTAAATAAAAATAAGCTCTTTGGCATCAATGACAACATGAAAATATTTAGCCACACTCAATGAGGACAACTTCCCATTTTAAAGAAAAAGAAAACAGAATAAATCCAACATTTCTCTGGAGAAGCTCGCAGCCAAGATGGCTACATAAACAAGGTCATGTGATTCTGTGATGTCACGGAAAGAAGATGCTGTATGTATGAACATGTATTTAAAGCCTCCAGCGGCTTATTATTCACACACACACACACACACACATTTTTCAGAGCTGTTATAAAAAGTTTGATTTGTACTTTCAAATTTCTTAAGCAAAAAGAAATGTTATGGATTAAATCTGAAGCCAGTATGATTATGTATTATGAGAAATTATGTTTATTTTACAAAAAGGCATTTTAAACAGTGAGCATCCCTTTACTCTTCAACTAAGTATCATAGCAACAAAACTTAATTCCAACATCTGCCCAAACCTTTGGATTGATGTCTTTTAGATAACCTGTAAGGAAGCCGGTTGTAAGTCCCATGAGGACGGGACTGGCTCTGTGTGACGACCTGAACGTTATCTTTTTGTTTAAAACTATCTCAGCTTGTGTGTCCAGGTGGATGAAAGGGAGTCTGACTTTGGACATTTATTACAAATTTTGCCCCTCACCGTTTGTTCCAGGCCTCCCTTTCAAATAAACCCAATATATAACCTCAAATTCTTATGGGAAATGGCTGCAGTGAGAAACAGATTTAGCAGCCTTAACCTTTCCCCCACAGCATCATATCACTTCTGTCCAATGCAGAATCTCTTTGTTGCTAACTTGGAGCAACTTTTTTGTGTCATAGTTTATTTCAAGGCAGACTAAATGCAAACAGATATTACAGCATATCATGTGACATCGCAACTCTTCAGGAAGGATGTTCTGAAATTCAAAGCCCAGTACAGACTGGAGAAGACGTTATTCACATGGCTGGTTCATGTGAATAACATGGATGGACCATGTTACATGTTCCATTTCAACCATGCATGCAGTGGAGGCAGATATCTACAAAAAAGGTGCTTTGCAGAAGGAAGAACTCAGTCCAGATGGATCTAAATGAATTACAGCAAACTAATAAGTTGCTCAATAATATGCAGAAGAGCATCTATGTGTACACAACCTTTCATCCACAAGTCCCCTGGACCCCCAACCGCCTAGCTGTCATTACATCAGATCCTTTCCCATAACTTCTCATCGTAGCTGTAATAATCTTTTACTGGAATGCGCCGCTGGGTGTCTACAAACTGTAATGGCTCCATCATAACTTTCATGTTTTTTGTAATATAGGCATCTTTTTTAAGACATAAGCTGTTAATCTCGCTTGTCTAAGAAGACTTTTCATGCTGGTAAGGAGCTGTGTTATACGGGAGATTTTGCTGCATATTTTTTCTGCTCTTTTAAGACTTGTTATGGTGAGTCTCCACGGCAACGAGACTTATTTACCACCAAGATCAACTGCTAATGCTCTCCAAATTCAAGATTATTATTGAAATAACACCTCAAATCCCAATGGAGTTGAAAAAAAAGAAGAGGATGCAGGGCGTTAGCTCGCTAGCTAACAAAACTAACAAGCTCCAGGTGCAGAACAGAACATATCCCAGACTGTAATGTGTCTGTACGCGGCTTCAAGACGCTCCGTGCAGACCGCAATAAACAACTCAGTGTAAAACTAAAGGCAGGAGGAGTTGCAGTTCTGGTTAACCAGCGTTGGTGTCATCCTGGACATGTTACTGTTAAAGAGAAGATCTTCAAAAGAGACTGCTAGCTGAAATAAGCTACATGCCAGCTGAAATGAACTACATGCCAGCTGAAATGAACTACATGCCAGCTGAAATGAACTACATGCCAGCTGAAATGAGCTATATGCCAGCTGAAATGAGCTACATGCCAGCTGAAATGAGCTACATGCCAGCTGAAATGAGCTACATGCCAGCTGAAATGAGCCACATGCCAGCTGAAATGAGCCACATGCCAGCTGAAATGAGCCACATGCCAGCTGAAATGAGCCACATGCCAGCTGAA
>JBAMHX010000027.1:7950112-7960766 GCA_037177515.1 Pseudomugil tenellus | reverse complement strand
TTTGAAGTGTGGTGGAGCGAGTGTGATAGAGTGGTGTGTGAGATTGTTTAATGTGTGTTTTGTAAGTGGGCAGGTGCCGCTTGACTGGATGAGTGCATGTGTGGTTCCTTTGGGGTAGAAAGATACAGTATATAGATAAATACAGATGATGTCTAAGATGTTTTTTAAATAATTTGTACAGTTTTATGCAAATGTGAAATGTTGGGTTGTTTTTTATATGAAACTCTTTATATCATTCTGTTCATTTTCAGAAAAGCTTTTTGCACCGCTCTGTCGCTTCTTTTCTGTTTTTCTTTGTTTCTTGCTTTCTTAGAAATACTTTTTTCTTTTGCTTTTAGCTTTTCTGTTGTGTTTTGTGTTTTAATTAATCCATTTTCTTTAATGTCTGTTTTGCTGTTTGCGACTGAATTTTTAAGTCATTTCCAGAAGACACATTTCCACAAATCATTTGTTGATTCTTTTCTTTTGTAGTTTTCTTGAAGTGAGGGATATTTGCTGTGCGGTTGTGAAATTCCTCCAAACTGCTGGCTCATGATGAACTGCACATCTGTGTCATTGGTTTCTTTTGTCAGGCTGAGGGTTTAGATCTGTTCTTTATCGTCCACATTCTCCAAATAAATTACACTGTGCACATAAAAGAAAAGCCATTCTGTTGCTGCAGAGACTATTCGTCCTTGTGGTGTTTTATTTAAACATTTTGTTTGCCAGTGATCTCTCTGACTTCACTTGAACAGCTGGACGTCCGTCTTACTTCGGTTGGACATGCAGAGCTTGTTTCTATCATTTATGTTGTTCTGTAAACTTGTGCACACAGATAAGCAAACGGAGTCGTTCTCTGACCAAACTGAAGCAGCTGTCTTCATTTAGTTTTCATCAAGGTTGACTTAAACTGATCGAGGAGTCGGATAAAAGTTTCTACAAAGACTCTTAATAAAATAAAAGTGGGTTCTTTCTGTTTAGTGTCAAACATGTTTTCTTTTTAAACAAGTAGCATTAAATTGCACTGACTGTGAAGATAAGTGCAATATATTCAGGTCTGAAAATGTGCTTTGAAGTCTTTATTTTGAAATAATACAATTTATTACCATGTGATTGGTCAAGATTTTGCTGCGTATATTCCTCTGCTTTCTGGTGTTCACCAGTGGGAAGGAAACCAGTATCATATGGTGTACAACTGGGTTTTTAATAAAGTTTTTACTATAAAGTGATGCAAAATGTCTCGAAAACTGAAGTATCAAATATGACACATCAGGTATTAAGGGGTTGAAATAAAACAGTTTTTATTTTTGGTATAACTTCTAGAAATGTTTTGTTGAATGCTCAACAAATGTAAAAACGCAATGATTAGTAAATAATCATAAACACATATTTAATCCCCAGTTAGATATAAACAGCATGTCAGATATTAATTATATTTCTATTAATTATATTGGTTTTCTGTTTTATTTTGGAGTTTTCTTTGTGTTTCCTGTTTATTACTTTACCTGGTTTCATTTAGCTTATAACAGTTTTGTTTAGTTTCACTTCTCTCTGGATAGTTTATTGTTCTCTTGTTTTCTTCTCTCAAGTTAAGTAAAGTTTTGTTTTCCTGATTCTGCTACACTTGGGTTCACATGCTCACCGGATACACTGCAGGATGCAACAAAAGCTGGAAATTGGCCCATAAGAAATATCTGGCAACTAATTTGATTAACTTGTCACCCCAACTGGGTATGTGGGGAGCACTTCAGAGAGGCAGAGCCTCTCGGGTGTAAAGATAGACAGATTACATCTGTGTTAAAGTTCAGAAAATGTCCGGCAATGTAAAATTTGAAAAGCTTGACGATTTAAAAGGAATGTGTGTTCACAGGGTGAAGGTTAAAACTGGACTCTACCAGAAATCACTGCATTGGCTCAGCAACACTTAAAAGAAAATCATGTCTATGAGGATAGTTTAGCACAAAATCTACAAATGCAGGTGAAACAATAAAAAGAAAGGAAAGAAGAAGCCATATGGGAGCAGATTCAGAAAAGCAATTCTTTCCAAATCTCATTTAAAATGGTCCGAGTGGAAAAAAGATTTAAAATTAAATTCTTTTTAGAAATATTGGATGCTGTGTTCTGCAGACAAAAAGCCCATTTATGCCAAAACAGATGGACAGTTTAGTTGGTTTAGTCAGTAAAGAGGCGTAGCGACTGGACACAGAGCGAAACCACATGGAGCAGTTGTGCAAGAACAAGAAAAAGAGGACAAACAGGAAGGATATTATGCAGAAAATGTTAAATAAAAAAAAACCAAAGCAGAAAATAAAGCTAGTTATGAATCTTATGGTATAACTTTCTTTAGAAATCAGTTTATTTAGTTTATGTTCAATTCTTTACCTTCCTTCACCATGTTTTTTTTAATATTTTTATTAATTTATTAATCATATTTTGCACATGTATAGACTTTAGATTGGAAAAATAATTATTTATTTTTATTATCTGTTGTCTGTCTTGACCTGGTCATCAGTCAGATCAATTCAAACAATAACTTACATCAAACTGACTTATTAAAACATTAATTATTCTTTTACTCATATCATATGTTTCCTTTTATGCCTGTAGTTTACTAAGGAGTTATTATTAATTATTATTAATAATTTATGATGCAATAAAACTTGGCTACACCAAAACTCTTCTGCAGTCTCCTGTAATGAATCTTCATCAGGTCACAGCTTCATGAGCAACTGGGAAAAGCAAGTTATTGTGTCATTAAACGTTGCGATGTAAAATGTTTTAAAGGAAGTTATCGTGCACGTCTCTGAGTCCACGTTGGCCAGAAGGAAAATAAAAAGTCTCACAGGTGTCAGCCTCACTCGTCTTCTCCAATAAAATTGCCCATTTACTGCTATTTCTAGATAGCACATATACTATCTGTATTTCCTCATTTCCTCATGCAAATGAGTCCATTAAAAAAATCCATTATGCTCCTGTTACAATGGCAGGAATGCACGTTGTTATTCGGGTCAAAGTTTTTGGCAGCGCCATTACGTCTGCCGATCTTGGAATCCTGGAAAGGCGAGGCAGTGCTGTGCTTTCATCACTCACTCCTTTGCCAACTTATAACAGTCACGTTTATTTCCATGTAAATGAAGAGCAGCCATTTAAGTTCAGCTGTAATTTCATCTGGAGGCAGGTTTATCTGCTGCATTTCCCAGCTATTGCAACAACCTGTTTATTTCCTTACATTTAAACCACGGTTTGCATATGTTTTCCGTTTGGACCCTGCGACTCAGAAATGTTAAAACTGCCACAAAGATCATAAAGTCAAAGCCCAGAACAGAAGCAGATTCTGGACCAAAGCAGCAGCCAATCATATGCTGCAGAAGCTCCATAATAACCCCATCAGCAGGAGAATAAAGACGTGTGTGGACGCCTTCGCTGCTGTGAAATTGCCTTCTCTGGCCTCGATTTAGCCGTTTATTAGAAGGAAAGGTCAGCACTAATTGCAGTCAAACATAATGATTTTGATTGGTCATTCTGGCTCATGATGAGAATTAGGCATCAAACTCTGCTCTTCCATCTTCTAAAGACGCTGGCTGCATTTTAGCTGTGGATCATGTGGGATTATCCACGAGGCCGCGGCATATTATGTCATCCAAAACAAGTACAGGCTAATCGTTGGGACTAAATCGAACACATCGAAGGAAGGAGTCACGGCGCAGAAATCAAAGATTTGGTGGAAAGAAGAACCTGAAGAAAACAATGTGCTGCACGCCTGATAAATGAGATGATTATTTACGATGAGCTGAAACGTAAATCTCCTCTAAGATGCTTTGTGACCTCTGGCAGCGTGTGAAAGAGACAAGCTTCTCTCCACAACCTCTTTCTGCTTTTGCAGCTGCTTTACTGCAGTCTTTCTGGACTCTGATAAACATCTGTTGCATGCTAATGCCTTAGTGGGTGGTTGTTGTGTTTCCTCAGCTAATTGATAGAGTCACAAAGGCAAATTATGATTCAGTATTTGGATTTGAAACAGGAAAGATGCAGATTATGAATGCGGCAACAACAGCCTTTGGCTGACATTTTTACAGTCGGAAAAGTATAGAGCCGGTTAATTTATTATTTGCGTAATCAAAAGACCTTTCACACAATAATTACGCAACATTTATGGCTGTTCAGTTATTCAGACATCAGCTACTTTATCGTTAATGTTCCTGCCCGTGAAAAAGATGGAAAAAATCCATGATGCACGCATCCTGTTTGCCATTAAGTGACACTGGACAGTAAATAATTATGTATAATTGTCTAAATAGAGTTCCAGTTTTTCCTAAAAACATGCTGCATCACCAACAAAAGTCACATAACAGTGGAACAGAGACTATTGATGTTTAACTTATAAGAGTTTAAGGTAAAACATGAAGTTTAAAAATGAAGAAAAATACACAAAGGAACAATCTACACATCAGAGTTTTGTCATCAAATAGAAATATAACCAAAAAGTTTTCGTGCAAAAAGCGCCACCTGGTGGGGAAACCATAAATCCTCTAGTCGTCTCCTTGGGGACCTAAACGGGTTTACTGAGTATAAAAATCCCATTTTAAAAAACGTTGAGTTACACATGAAGGATTTGCGACGCAGGCAAAATGATGGCAAAACCATAATATCCACAAAACTCTGCTTCAGTGAATAATTCAGTTATTTTATAACACAAAAGTCTTTCGACATGAGGAGATAATCACAATAACTCGCATGTGATTCGACACGGAAACGTGGAAACATGCGGAATTCAATGCAACACTATGCAAATTACTGAAACGCATGAAACAAAGTCATCTTCTTTCCCCACAGACTTAAAAATCTGCCTTAAAGCGCCTGATTGATTGTAAATACGACAGAAAACGCATCCAGACAACTTGTCAAAGCTCTGAAAGAAACTCTGCTCCAGTCTCAGTGACATTCCCGTCACATCAAACCCGCTATAAATTTCAACAGATAAAAGAAAGTCAACCCACTGGATGGGGCTGTTTTTTATCTGGGAAGACTGGAGAAGCAGAATGTATCTGCAGAGCTTTACTGACCTTTGGGTATTTTAAAATCAAGTGTGAAGAAACAAAGTACTTTCTGTTTGTTTGCTTGTTTCTTTTCTCTTCAACATAAACCGAGTATTGAATGGTTGGTGTAAAGCGGAATAAATAAAAGAACACACGCTTGTGCTGCAGTTAATATTTAATGAGCCACACTGGAACAAGTTCTTCTCTCGGCATGCTTCAGGCATTGGAGGCCTTTGCAGTGGTCCACCAGCAGCTCTGCGTCACTCCCGAGTAAAGAGGAGCTTTGTTGTCCAAGTATGAAACTGTGTGAGAAACAACTCTTCTGTACAACATTTCTACTAAGAAAACACCAGAAAGGCTCATTTATGAAGCATATTTTGTATCACCACTGAGAACATGTGAAAAAAGCTCATTGGAGAAATTGGGCAGGTGTTACTTTAACTCAAAGTTCTCATTTTAATTTAACAAAACATCCAACTAATTTGTAATAATATAGGAACCAAGTGAAATGACTTAATCACTGCGGTCAAACTCCATCATTTGTTTTTCATCTTAAAGGTCAACACGCTGTCATGTGCTGCAATGAAATGATCAATCGTCTGTAGCGTCTTTGTTGTTGCTAGCTGAAACCACGACGGCCGGTCCACACCAGCAGCCTTGTAGCAATTCTGGCAACACACTACTCTGCCTGTCCCTCTAATGAACCTGCCGCTTATTAATCCCCAGCACTAATGAGGCTATTCGGAATGATAAGCTTCCCCAGCACCCGCTAATGAACACATGCTAACGCTGCCTGGGTCTTTGCTAAGTACACGTCAGGCTGGGCTAATTCAGTCCGCAGCACCTGTCCGTCGCAGCAGACGCTACCGCAGCCTTCTGTTGCGACTCCACCTCAGCAGCCCGATAAATTACTGCTCGGCTCATAGGCGGCACAACAGGATTGTCTGGCCATGCAAGGTCAAAAGGGGACATGTTGCATTACTCTGAGCAAAAGGGGGTAAAAGCATTTAGACTCACTGGAAGTAAAGAAACATATTTTCTTACTTAATGTTTCATTTTTCTGCAGCTCAATATAATGAAAAATACTGTAAATTTGATTTATATGCTATCTGAAATTAAAAATGTTGCTCATTTAAACTAGATTTACTACAGATTTACATCCAAAGTTGTGTTTAAAAGGACTTTGATTGTTATAAAGGAAAATAATTTAAACTGAAGTTGAATCTGATGATTTGCAGTTTTGTTTAACTTTCAGGTTTGGAGAAAAAATTCTGTCAATACAAAGATGTTGCTTAATTAATAAAACACAGAGCCACCCCCAGAAAGAGCCGCCTGTAATTGTTTACACCTTCCTAACACTAATTTATTAAGTGCAGTGAATCAATGAAGACATTAACGTCATCATATTAAGCTGCTGATAAAAAAAAACACTGTTAAATAAATGAACACTGTGTACATTAATTGGAAAACTTGTCAAAATTTAACAGATTTTTACTATTTGAGCCAAACTTGACACAAAATTAATCTTTTTTTCTTACTAATATCATAATTTTCTTTTAAAAAAATCTAAAATATTGAAAAAGATCATGAAGACTCATGTTAAACATGAAGTATTATTTATATAATAAACTATGTATTATTTCTTACAATATTAGATAAATCCATGTATTAAATTTAATAGACAATAAAATAAAGCTTTAAATATTTGTGTATAATAAGAATTGTAAATGTGTTTTTACAGTATTTCTGCCTTTTAAGGGGAAAAAGGTTAAACATGTTCAGAGAACTGTGTCAAACACTGAATATTTCATGCAGTTAGTAAATAATGATGTAAATATTTCACTGAAAAGGTTTTAAGTCTAAATAAACTCAAAACGCTAAGATTAAACGTTTTACATAAATTTGAATTAGAATCAGCTAAAGATTAAAAATAATTTAAAGTAAATAATTTTTGTTTAGGTATTCATCGATGCAGTTTCATAATCAGTGATAAGAGTTTGCTTGAAAAAGCTTCTTTTCTTTACTTTGACAGTCTCACATTGGCTAAAACATCGTAGATGCAGCACTAAAACACCAGCTACACTTCTGTGTGAAAATGTATGAAAGGAGACATGAGGACACGGCTTCCATCTTTTCCTGCCAATTTCTTGCAAACACGTTGAAATCTTAGTGTTTTACATTAGTGACAGCAGTTTGTTTCTTTTTGCCATGTCAAAGCGTGTCACTTTGTTTGTGACAACCTGACAACCGCTTCCACGACTTACATAAGCAGCTCCCAACTCTCTGACGCAGAGTCGCGGCTTTCATTTGGCTGCATGTAAGGGAGACTGACAGGACCCACGGGGCCTCACGGTGCACCATGTGCAGCACGCAGAAGGAAGGTGTGTGTCTGCAGCCCATCTGCTCACACAGCCCTCCTCCGCTGGCGAGCTCTCCAGCATCGGTCTCATGCCATGTCTCAGCACCGCTCATGACCCGGAATGAGATGGATCACAGATCAGGCTGAACTGTAGAGAAGTCAGTGAAAGAGCACATTGCTGGTGCGACGGCTTTGATGAACTGGTGATCTGGCAGCTTGGTTCCTTTTTCAGCACATGAATCAGCCTAAAGAAGCTCCGGTGAAGTTAGAACAGGAGAAGAGTAGCCAAAGCTAAAAAAATCTCTGATTAGAGCATTTCATGGTCAACAAATGAATTGCAAACAGGTGAGCACCATGATTGGGTATAAAAGGATCATCGCTGAAAGGATCAGTAGTTCACAAGCAGGGACGACGCATGCTTCACTACTTTGTGATTAACCGCATTAGCAAATACTCCTACAGCTTAACATCAACATTTCACAGGATAAAACTATAAGAAAATGAGGAACTTATATCATTACAATCCAAAAAATGAGAGAAAGCAACAAGACTGAAAACCAGTGAACCTTTAATCCCTGAAAGCCCATTTTGGAGCAACATATCAGTGCTGCAACTTTTTCAGGACAATAAAGTTCATCAGTTTAAACATTAAATATTTTCTCTTTTTATTAAATTCAATAAAAGCCAAAAAAAAAGATCTGAAACGTTGGAATAGCTGTTGTCCCTATTTGATCATCACTATCAGGAAAATGTGCCAGAAAACAAGCAGATACTCCAAACAGTCTTTTTTGTTCCTTTGTATGTATAGAAAGTGAAAACAAAGCTGAAACTTGTCACATTTGTGTGATGAATGTCTGACATGCTGGTGGACTCGGCTGCTTACAGCACTTAGCAGAGAGCTAACATATCAAAGCAACCAGGCAAACGATAAGCTAAGCCAAAAGAAATGCAGCAATACTAAAGATAGAAAGAAAAGTCCCATGACAAGGTGATCCTGCGTATAAGCTAGATCTCTGTTTAATGGCGGCACTCCTCGATTGTTTATCCCTGACATGAATAAGTTAATTCTGCTGTTGCATGTGACGCTTGTACCCGGAGATCGTGGCTGCGTTACAGTAATTATAGCACCTGAACGGAAGCTGCTGAAGAGGAACGTACGCCTAACAAGATGCATCAAAGACACACTTTTCATCTTCGGCCTGCAAAGTTCAGACACACGGAGTCATTTCAAGGTCTCCAAAATGGATTTATTTACAGCAGCAGAGACGGGGTTGTAAACAGAGAGAAAAGGTGGGGGGGGCAATAAGGGGATGAGCTGTAGCTGGAAAAGGTGGTTAATTTGTTTCCTGTAACTGATAAATCTCTGCTGTACTGAATGTCTCTGTTTAATTTGAAAAGATTTTAACATTCACACAGGTGAAAACTGAAAAACAAGAATATGAATAAAGTTTACAGAAGCCAATTCTTCCTCTGAAGATCAGCTAAAAGGAAGAAGTCTGGGATTATTTCTTTTTAAAGGGATGATCATTTATTTAGCAACTAAATTCCTGCCGCGTTACGGAAATCAAAGTTCAGATTAGGCTACATTTAAGCCAATAGATGCATTTAAATGTAGCGATGAAACTTACTACACATTAAAACTCACTTATCACTGAAAAGAAAGCAGAGGCAGATTTTATGTAGAAAAATGTGGAAACGTCTTTCTGCTATTCAAGACAAGTGGTATGAAATAAAGATCATAAATGTTTCCAGCTGTGCAGCTTTAATGTCCTGAAACATCACCTGTGCAAACAGTCTGAGGGGTGGACTCACCTTGATCCATAAATACCTGAATACGTTCCTCAGTTTGAGGTTTTAGGATCTGTTCTGCCGGACAATGTGCAAAAGTATATAGTGTGAAAAAGCCAGGCCACATGTGAAAAGGACAGTGTGAGCAGAGGAAAAACTGGAAAACGGTTCACAAAGCGCTTTCAGTCTCACTGGGTTAAAATCATCACCTACGAGGAGACGACCTGCGATGATGATGTCTTCATGACGTAGAGCTGAAAGCTAATGCCCTGCAGATCCACGAGTCTGTAGCTTTTTTAGCCATGTGAACAACTTGTTTAGTTTTCTGGCTCCAAGACCTTTTTAAGTAAATGTTGACAGATCAGTTAAAACGGTTCTTTAGGACTTTGCTAACCTTCTTCTCCACATCAGTCCAGATTTTATTGCCAAATGGCCGTAAATGTAAGACTCATCTTGATCTCCTCTTTATGCCAAAAGTACAATATCTTAAAGCTTATCCTGAAGGGGTCATCTAATAAGATCTAATAAGATCATGGGTCATGTACTATGGCTTTGTAAGGTGTCACGTCCTGCACAATAGAAGAACATGAGGTAAAACTAATACCAACAATCTGGATCAATGCAAGTACAAGTTTGTACGTTTTATCTCTAGTTGAAGCAGAAAATGGATGTTTTTTCCTGTAGCTGTGAAATAGATGCAGGCATTATTTATATCATCATCTACATGTTGCTAGGATCCAGAGGAGTGACTGGTGCGCCAGTCACCAAACCAGCTGAATCTAATGAGACTCATGTCGGAAACATTCCTCCATATCGACATGACGGCATCACATCCATGACGAGCTCCTCCCGTTACATCGTCCAGAGCGCTGTTGGACTTTGTTCTGGTACCTGTGGAGGTAACTGGAGTAGAACGAAGGAACCAGTTGGAAATAGTTTGAGCTTTGTGACGTGGTGCTCCATCCTGCTGGAAGGCGATACGCTGCCACCATAAAGTGATGCGCATGGTCGATACCAATACTAAGGCTGTTTTCTTTAAACAGTTGTCAGGGTGCTGCTGGGTGTTGGGCAGGGCCAGTGGGTGCCCCCTCTGGCCCCCCAGGAGATCTGGTTGGGACCCTTCTGGGTAAAAGTCTCTGTAGGGAGCTGATCTAAGATGGGGGCATCTACTTACCTGCATGCTGCTGAGGTGATTGTTTCCCATTGGGTGCTTCTCTGTCTTTTATAGGTGCTCCCGATGATTGGCAGATTTGTTTTCTCAGAGATGTTGCAGGAGGTTTTGTTTATCCTTCGAGGTGTTGCAGCTGGTTCTCTGTTTTTTCCTGTTTATGTTTTATTTTTTTCTCATATTTAATCGTTCTTTTCTTTTTTTTCTTTTATATTTAATCGTTCTTTTTTTCTCTTATATTTAATCTTTCTTTTATTTTTTCTATATATTTAATCCTTTGTTTCTTTTTTCTCATATATATTTATTCGTTCTTTTCTTTTTCTT
>JBAMHX010000027.1:7921404-7938313 GCA_037177515.1 Pseudomugil tenellus | reverse complement strand
TAACAAACGTAACGAGTAACAAACGTAACGAGTAACAAACGTAACGAGTAACAAACGTAACGAGTAACAAATGTAACGAGTAACAAATGTAACGAGTAACAAACGTAAAGAGCAACAACGCAGACGATGAGTGAAGGACATGAACCGTGTCAGGAACAGGAAGTACATTAACAACACAAAACACTAACGTAAGACAAGACCTGAAACTAAATTATGTCTGAAATCTATAAGAAATTAATCCAAATCCACAGACCATGAGGAAATTTGTTAAAGTTACCCATTTAGAAATATTTCCATTAAATCATTGTTACGTCCAACAACCATGACTTGTATTTTCAGCCATTTCAGTTTTTCATGTATTTACATTAAATAAAAATAAAGCATCCTGAAAATATAAAACATGTCTTGAGCTTGCAGAGTAGCACCGTGCTGGTGAACGTTACAGCGCAGCCGGACATCTACAGCTTAACGAATCATTACTAAAACACAGCAGCAGCCGTAACTGCTGCAGATTGCAGGAAATGCAGCTGATTACACAGGCATGAATGACAAAATGAGCGCCAAGACCTTCACGTGATGGCTGCAGCGGGCATAATTAACACCACATCAGCTCAGGCCTGCTAATGTGGACTTGTTGATCTAAGTAGGCATGTGATAAACATGCCAAGGAGGAAAATACTGTGGCAGGACCTCACGATGGCGACCCGGTCCAGAGTCAGGCGGCGAAACACACATGGATGATGACACGTCACTAATGAGGAATAAAATATGGAGTCATGGAGACGGTGAACATACGCAGAAAGTGCACCGTAGCGATGGCAAAACATGAAACCACAGCGTCACAAATTACTTCTGATAAAAAAGAGATATAAAGAAAACTTATTATCTTTATTCTGAATTTTTCTAAGTTAATAATGACAATATGTTCTTCAAATGTTCATGTTTGTTGACTTCATTGTTTACTTAACGGTAACATCTTAGTTATGTTCTTTATAATTATTTTAATTCAATTTATAAGTTTGATTTTTGCTGTTTTTATTCTTTTTTTCAAAATGTGTAATGTTTTTAATGTTTTTATGAAGCACAGTTTTGATCATACGTAAAAAGTGCTTTACAAATAAACCTGCTTTGCCTGATTTCTTTTTTTGCTCCTGAAAACCTTCAGTGTTGCAGTCATGTTCATGTGATTCCTGCAATAACTCATTTATGCTGCACTTGTTTGCATTTACTTCATACCAATAAAGCATAAAAACAAAGAAGAAAAGCAATAATCCAGGACTGTTTGTTTACTTGTCACTGTTTTCATGCACATAATAAAAACATAACAAACAACTGTTGTTCCACAATGAGGCATCATGCTTCCTGCCAACTTTCTTCTAGTGGAAGCAGACTGCAAAACATGGTATAAGAAGCTCAGACTTACTGGGCAAAAAGCAACTTTCTACTTTGTAAGCTGTGGAGATGGACATGCAGCCAAAAGAAACAAACTCAGATGGGAAGCTGAATTTGTTTTTTTACTTGTGCTTTTGCTCATGTGTAGCATTTCTGTCTAAGACTACTGGGTGTTAGGAAGGAAATATTGGACTCACAAAGCGTATCCGCTGGTAATGCTGTAAAACTGTTTGGAGCTTATTACCAGGAGGACATTTGACATGGATTGTATGCAAAGAAATTAACATAATAAAGCAGAATTACAAAATAAAAGCATCACTTTATTTTATGTCCATCACACAAAATGACTCAAACTGTTATTTCTTGTTTGTACTTTTGCCACCAGTGCATAAACTGTGTTTTCTAGTTATTGTAAATCACTTGAACTGCTACATGTGTCAGTTAGTATGCGGAGAAGACAGTACTGCCAGAAAATGTTCAATAAAAGATGAAGCACACCCCCACCTGATGCGGCATCAACACCAGCTTATTGGCCAAAATAAGGACACGGTTTGTCTCCAGTGTTGTTACATTTCTGGCTTTTGTTTTGTTGGCTTATCTTTGGGTCATTTTTCCTGTGCTGGAGGGCAAGGACACATTATCAGCTTAATAACTGTTAATTACAGTCAAATTAAACTGCTGCTCATCTTAAACGCTGGATGTGACGAGACAGCTGCAGACAAAGAAAAGGAGAGAAAAGGACTAAAGAATTAGGATTTGTCCCATGAATAAATCATTTTTAAATAAAAAAGGGCACTAAGCTGCAGGATGTGAAATTATTCCTGTTTATGGGTGATGATTTTATGATGCATAGTTTACTCTGATGAACGCTGCTCGCTTTGAACATGGAGCTGCTGACTGTATGAACTGCACGCTGCCAAAGGAAGTAAGAACACCGTGTTCCTGGCTGCAAATCAAGGACATTTTCTACTTGTCAGGCACTTCATCTTCTTTTCATATTCAGCACAATACCACCCTCCAGCAGCATTTGCATGTATTAAACATCCCCCCCCCATTATATGCTAGAATCTAGCTGCCATTAGCAGCTCTGTCGTCATTTACAACCCAGCTTTTACTAACTAAAGAATGTGCAAAATCTCTGCAGGTAAAGACGCATGATGTGATTTCTGCGTTTTCTATATCAAACGATGTCTTAAAAGGATATAATTGGTTGAGCAACTTGATCCAGATATGGATGTGTGGTGATTTAGCTTTCTTTGTGAAGAGTAGATAAAATGAGAAGCTAGCAAACGCCACAAGGGGACACCATACCTACAATGGCCAAACTGGTTGTTATGGGAATGGGCTAACGCTTATCCAGCTGGATGGGTGTTGCAGACCTTTAATCATCACACAGCCTGCAATAAAGTCAATAACTGGATGATTTTAACAGTGCAAAGGCAGCTTAGTAGCACGTTGCATTGATGGACAATGAAAAGTTTCCACTTGTTGCTTCTAAAGCTGCTCAGAGCCCAGCATTAGCAGTTTGGGGTTAGAAGCAGTGCAATCAGTTCAGACGCTTTAGATTTGACATCTCAGAGCGTGTAGGGCTGCCATACTTAGTCATTACTGTCCTAGTCTTTCCTGTTAAGACGGATTATTCTTTCCTTTTACACGCTGCACTGATACATACGTCTACCCATAATCAAGGTTTTCTTGTGAAACTAAATGAGTGTGATATGAATGATATGAGGACCGATTATATCTGGATGAATGAAAGAGACAATCAGACACATTTTCAGAGTAAATTGGTGGAAATTGCTTTAATTGTTGAATTCTTGAAATGTGTTTTAATATTCCGATACACGTTCCGACTTCCTTCAGCCTAATGAAAGTCCTTTACATCCTCTGTGTCTTTCTAGCACCGCTTATAAAACCATGTTCAGGAACTTAAAAATAACAACAGCAAAAGCTCGTGTTACCTGTTAAAGTCCCAGTAAATTCATAAAAATAAGTAAATTACATTTAAAACTGCTTCATACTTTGCACTGATTACAGATATGTGTATTTATATCCTATAAAAAGGTTTTTGTACATTCTCTATTAAAAAACAGTTTGTTTCTGGATTAGTTTAAGCAGTTTGGAAGAAAAACCTTCACTAGATGAGATAAATGTTTTACTGCCAGCTTGTTGACGGTGAAGCAGAGTCGTACTGTTCTCCGTCATAGAGCAGCAAAACAAATCAGATGTTGTTCAAAGCAGATGATTTAAAGAGTTCTGGTTAACCTTCAGACAAACATCAGAAGACTGTGTCAGACTTCAAAGTTTATTTTATCCTGACGAAGGCAGAATAAATAGCAGGAGGATTCTGGACCCTTCAGCTTTCTTCACCTGTGAGCCCAAAAACATTTTACTGGCAACAAAATGATTCCAAACTAATGCTTGTGGAAGAACGTATAGTCGCGTCAGCCTGCATCCCTGAATACTCAGCAAGCTGGACCAATGAGTTGTTCTAAGGATAAAAAGCCATCTGGAGGAAACTTTAGATGCCATTATGTTGGGACTTTGCTTTCAAACAGCTGCTAACGTAATTTTTTCAGAGAGCAGGTAGGTTTCTCTTCTGAAAAGAGGGTTTTTAGTGACCGCAAATCTGTCCAGACGTTTATGACCGTTAGCATCTAAAAGCTGAAATGTTGATTTAAAACAGCTGATTCATTGTTCTTAGTTTAATTATGTAGATTGTTACATAAAACATGTTGTAATGAAGAATCAGAGCGGTTACATAACTTTCATTCCTGCTAAAACCTTCATAGCTTTTGCTTTGCAGGGCAGATGTTGCAGCTTTTAGGATCTACGTGCAAATAAAATCTGCCTCATTTGGTTTCTGCAACGTTCTGGATCAGTCTTATAGGTTCTTTCATGTCCTGATGTTTAATAGTCATTCAAAATCTAATCATGAAATCTATTTTAATAGTGGCATTGGTGGTGATCACGTAACTTAGACCCGAGTAGCAATCAAAAAAACATATTTTAGCTAAATCCACTTTTTTAAGGTTTGACTTGTTTTCAAAAGGTAAAAATATCCCATTTTCTGTAAATATGGGCTGTTTGAGAATGCGAAGGTGTTAAAACACCTGTTAGGAATATTGCAGATAATCTGATGATAAAGCAGCAGATTGTTTACGGTTGTTTGCATGTTTAGAAATCTATGCAGCACTTTTTACTCTGAGTCTCTCACACATGAGAAAACACACCTTCATTCAACACTCACCAAGTATTTCTGGGAGAAAGTAAGGCATGCAGTCTTCTTTCATCATCAATGTGGTTTATTGATGGCTTTTAGCAGCTAAACACACGATGATACCAGCACCAGCCGTTTGATTTTCTTCTTTTTGTGGCAAAGTCTGGTTAAAACTAAACATTATGGAAGGATTTAGTTTAGAAACGTTGTTGTATTGGAACACTTTAAAATTTTAGTTATCCAAAATGAATGAGCAGAAAATCTATAAAATATATATGCAGAAGCTCATCTGATGTTTAACACAAAAGGCTTCATAGGTCTGTAGAATAGGAGCTCATGTGCTGATATCTGCATTAAAAATCGATCAGGACAACTTTAACACAACATGTGTGTGTTATTGAAACCTTTTGGCTTCGTCTCCTCTGACTCTAAATGTATAGTTTGTTGCCACAACTTGCAATAAATCATCAAACCATGTGATTTGCAACATGAAACACAGACATAGAAAACAATCGGTTCGGCAGATGGAGATTTTACGTTTCTACCAGCAGCATCTCTGATACGATACTTTGGGTGGATTTCACACATTGAGCTGATTTTAACTGTATAAGTCGTCATTTCATGACATGTTGACAGAGATAATTTATTATTATACAGCTGAAATTACAGCAGCTAACCAGTTGGGGATGTTGTGGTGCTGAAATGAGATTAAAACACATAAATAACAGATGAATTAAACAGAATAACCTCTTGTCCTTCTCTTCCTGTCCCTTTTTAATGTCGTCTCCTTTTTAGTTGTCTTATTCTCTATTTTTATGTCTTTGCATTCTCTGTTTTTTACTGATATTACTTTTTATATTTATTCCTTTCCTGCCTGTCCTGTTTTCATTGTTTATATTTTCTTATTTCCCAGCTAAATGAACTCCATGTCCACTGACCTCGTGACGTTTTTCTCGATGGAGATAACGTCGGCGTGCCGGGTCGTCTTCATGAAGAGTGGATGATGCTGGACTCGACCCGGTGGATCATCATTCTCAGAGTCTGGATCACGTCTCGCTCTGACACCACGTTTCTGTCTCATTCTGAAAACAGAAACATACAAAACACAGTTTAAGCCTCTCATCCAGTCGTGTAAAATGTAGTTACTCAATAATAACTTAAACAACTTAAATATTTTCTGCTCTGCTGTAATATACTACAGTATATTATTATTCCTGGAAACTATGCACCCCCAAAATGATGATGATTTAATGGTAATATATGTGATAAATTGAAAGTCATCTTATGGGGGGGGGGGGTTTAGACCCAAACCCTAAAAATCATCTCAGTCCAGATAAAAATGTTTCATGGTAAGAATAAAAACCGGCTGCATGTCGTAGGAAAGACTAGAGATGCTGCAGATATGAGTTTCATAAATTAATTCATTTAAAATTAGCTCAACGTTTAACATCTACAGCAGGAAATAACATGCATTAAAGAAATATTAATACAATGTTTTAATACTAACAGGCATCATATTAAACAGTGAGTAGTTAATAACCTATTTAACTTACACAAGTTGTGTAAAACAACAGAACACATTAAGAACTAACCTGCCAGGAATTACCTGCAAAACTAGGAATGATTTTTATAAAAACAGCCATTAAGTTTTCCTGGAAATCCAGGAAAACATGCAAACAGAACTTCATAAAAGCTGGTTTAAAATGACTCATAAGCTTCAACAGGTAAATAAATATGTATCAACATGGGGGGAGCAGTCAATGTGGGGGACTCAGCCCTTCCACAGTTTTGATCCTCACTACTTGTTTATGTGCCGGACCCTCCTCATCAGGTTGATGTCTTTGAACTTCCGGTTGTTGGTTCATTCTCCCGCTAACGGCTAGCAGCTAACGGCTAGCAGCTAACCGCTGTCGCATTGAAGAATCTGGTTACTTTTCTTTATTTTACCAGCAATTTTCTGTTTCCTCATTCTTTCTTCCTCTTTTTAGCATTGCGGGGGTGGCTTCTTTTCGTGTTTTATTTCTTTTTACTTCTCGTATCTTTGCGCGGTTTTTTTTTTCATATGGTTTGCTCTTTCTGGATACTTCCTGCACATGCGCAGTAAGATGGACTGGTCCAACTTAGTGGAGACTGAAGGGGGGGCCCAGACACACACATTATAAAAACATTCTGCTGGCATTGTAGCTAAGTGATTTCAACCAGAAACACAATTAATATGCGCAGATAAATATTAATTGAAATAACCAAAAGTGTATTAGGGTTTTTTTGGGGGGCTCTTAGAAACTCGGGGCTGCTGGCAACCGCCTAGTTTTGCTATTGGTATGTCCGATACTGCCTCCAGATATAAACTAATGTTAAACAATAAATATCTATAAATACAGAACCTTTCAAGATAAAAATCCCAAAATTATTCCCAAAAAAACAAGTTTGTAGATCTTTTTTTAAAAAAAAAAGTGTTTTCTTTAATACACAAACATACAGTTAAAGCTCACTTTGCTCTATGAAAACTTAAATACAAAGCATTTTGTCCTTTTTTTGTATCATTTGCATGAATAGAACAAAGTAGAAACTGTCACAAACTGTCACTGCTTTCCTCCAGCGACAGCATGTTTACGTTGGAATTCTGTTGGAAACATTGAAAATATACCAACATAAGGGATTCAGAAAGTATGAGAGCAGGTGATGTTTAAAACATTTACATATGTAAAGGAGCATAAAGAGGCCTTAAGGAGGAAGCAAGAAGAGATGTTAGCAGACCGTGTTCCTCATGAAGCAAGGATTAATTGCTAGCAGGTTGATTCTTTCATCACGATGCATACACATTATGTAGCAGCTGTCTATTTAATGCATTTACAAAGTACATCCTTCTTTTTGCTACTTTAACATATATAGAAGATAAAGTGTAGGTTTATGACTCATCTGCACTGAATTCCTTTTTTAGATCTGCAGGATTCATTCACCTTTTAATCCCAGTTTAAAATAAAAATGGTGCTGGTGCAGGACTTTTATGGCTACAAAGATTTTCCTCATTTGTTCATTAAATTTGGAATTACAGAATAGAAATGAATATATTCCCATATTTACCAGAAAATTTCACTACTTCAACCATATCTCCTCAGAAATAAACAAGAACCATCAGTGTTTTAATCAGAGTTCATGTTGAAAAAGGGAAAAAACAGACAAGAAAAGAAATTTCTTTCCTTAAAATATGAAATGCTGGGAGTCAGTTTCACAGCAAAATACAACAACAGCCATTAACCCTGGTCGTCCACTCCACTGTCGCTGGAAATGCAAACGGTTCAGGCACACAAAAGCCGATTTCTGCTCAACATGAGCTCTGCATAAGACACAAATCTCAAGTATCTTTACACTTGTAATGTAATGTATGGTTTTACTTTCTACGGCAGCACAGTGGATACAGCATTTTAAAACACGTTTACATGATTTGTAGAGTCCATCAGCAGGTAAAATGTCCTAAAAACAACTCAGCTAAAAAAGGTATTTCATTTATTTGGCTAAAGAAGATGCAGCTTTTTTAATTACAATGAGGCTTTAAATGAGAAAAAGAAACCTGTTTGTTATAATCTATAACCCCAAATGTTTTCATTTATTAAAAAAAAAAAAACAATATTTTGAAGATTGTTTTTTTAAACTTGTAAAATAAAGAAATTAAAGCTCCATTAATTCACTTAATCCACTCAAGTAAAAGTGTGACATTTAGAATAATAATCCATGTAGTTGTTGCTGCTTTCTTACTGATACTTTGATGAAACAGCTGATATTGGTTTATGATTCTCATGGCAGGAAAACGGGGGAAAGGGTTTGTGAACACATACAAATGAGCTTTTTGATGTTTGAAATGCCCTTTCTATCTGTAAGATATGAATGAAGTGCAGTGAGCTCCTTCTAGGCTCCGCAGGGGCCAAAAACACTTATCTCAGTCTCCCCCCCCAACCGTCCTCCACACCCACATAGTATTTTGATGTTTGTGGATGATAGAAGAAAAGTAGTACCTCTCAGCTGGACGTATTGATACCGAGAACACGGATGAGGATCAGAGAACTTTAATATATACAGTTTTCACCCCTGTTAAGAACATTAAATTGGACAAGATTTAAGCATGTTTGATGGTATTATAGCAGGAAAGCTATTGAACTATTACCCAACATAAACATGTTGTTGAAATGTTGGGAGAACATTTGGAAAAACTGCTCAATAAAGTGCATATTATCCCCATTTTTTAAAAAAACACTGATTTATAATGACTTCTGTTTGCTTTTGTAGCTCTTACTAAACAGACATGCTAACATGCTAACCGCTTTAACAAATAGGTATGTTGGCTAAGTATGACAACAATTGCATCCAGATAAATTCATTCCATATCTTAAAAATGAGTCATTTATAAATACATCGGTACGTTATCGGCTTGTTTTAATGCTGGACAAGACAAGTTTAAACAAATAAATAAAAAATTAATAAATAGGTGACAGTGCAGCTAACAGAAGGTTGCCATGTTGTGTCACCATCCTAAAATAAGGTGACAAACAGCCATTAGCATGTTAGCTGTGAAACTCAGTGTGTCGTTGCAAGGGAGGAGAAACAAGCAAAGATGACAACAAATCATTCAGCTGGAGATGCGTGTTATACGTTACTGTTAGTCATTAAAGTGTTATTTTAGAAACAGCAGCAGCTACTTTATCATCCTGTTTAAGTTACATAATTTACTGTTACTAATTTTCCAGTTAGCCTACAGTGGAAACGCAGTGGAAGGCGCCTTTTTCCTCATTTATTTCAGCTGATTTGTCAAACGATGTTTGATGTCCTAGTCACACCATTTCATCATGAGCAGTACCTGCTAACCATAACATGCTTGCAACTTATCGGCATCAATAAAAGTAGAATTATGAATAGTTCTGGACTTCGTTGTTTGATTGGACTCAAACCTGTGCAAAATGTTGACATTTGTGAGTGTAGCTGTAATAACTTCCTACACCACATTGTTGGCATTAACCGCTAGAGGGGAGTGATTCTCAACACCGGAGCTCATTTTTTCCTCTTTATTAAAATCAAAATGAGGAAACAGTGTCTGTAAATAGGTACGGGCTTTGACTAGACCTTTGCAACACAGCAGTTGTTTTCCTCGTTTATTTATTATGTTTCATATTTGCTGCTGAGCTTTGGGGCCGTTGTCTTGTTGCAATGATCAGTTTCTGCTGAGCTTTAGTTGTCGGACAAATCTGAGCAGAATATTTTGGTGTACTGAAGAGTTCCTGATTCACTAAATGTCTGTAAGGAGAGCAGATAGCTGCAAAACAAGCCTAAATCCTCTCCCCTCCAACACTCTGCAGGAACAGTTTGTGCTGCTATGTTGCATTTGCTTTGTAGCAAACATGTTGCTCTGCAATATATCCAAACAAATTTACTTTGGTTTACATCTGAGCAAAGCAGAGAAACTGTGCTGCCAGCACCTGGCTGATATTTATTCTCTTATTTCCTATGATACAGAGTGTACTCTGGGTTTTTCCACACACTTTCTGTATTTTGAAAACATATTTTTGTGCATTAAGAGTGCAATGCATCATGTGGAAAGTATAATTAGAAGTGATTGACAGGTTCTGCAACATACTGGGCCTCAATGCATTTCTCCTTAGTTTGATCAGTGAGCAGCGAAAATATTTTTTTTTTAATTCACGAAAAATTCACCAATACTTGTGAGCTATTTCATGCTTAAAATTTAACTTTCTAAACTTTTTAATGTTTTTTCTTTGTGATGCACTTTTATTGTGATCTGTTGTTCTGTTTGTTGCCATGTTTTTATGTTACCTGCTGAGCGAGTATGGATGCAAATTAGCATCGAGGCTACAATCCAGCATGTTTACATCTGCATAGATGTTCATTAATGTGCACTGTCCCTATTAAATAAATAAACTGGATTCCTGTCTTACCTTCTACAGAGCAAAAAATCACAACAATATAAAAATCCCATGAACAGTAAATATTCCTACAGAGTCATAGAGATTTGAACATGTATGTAGGTCACTTTCTTACAGTTTAAAGACAAGAAAAAGTCCAATAATGAAAAGAAAATGTATCGCAAAAGACCTAGAAAGCAAATATGTGTTCCTTCCAACCAGCTGAGGATGACTTTGTGAAGAACACAGTGAGAACAAACCACTTTAAAATATAAAGATACAAAAAGATAAAAACCTTTGCTGCTGTCCTGAGGTTCAACTCTCAAGGTCTGCAGCAAATCAGTTTATTCTAATTTCACAATGTCATTCTAAGTTGGGAGACGAGCCATCAAACACAGCAAAGCTAATATGTTGTTTCCTCTCTAATGGCTGCCTGCTCGGCTCAGATCAGAGCGCCGTTTGAAGTTGTGCTTCCCTGCAGTTGATAAGTGTGACTAACAACCAACAGCGGGCCGCCGCTGAGGAACAGCAATATTGTTAAAAGTAATAGAGGTGTTATCTCACTAATGCACTTCATACTTTACAACTGTTAGTGGGAGTAACGGGGGGGTAGAGGGTGCTGCAGACAACAGCTTTACTTAGCAGCACAACTCCAGGCATTTGGTGCGTTTTAGGAGACCGCTGCTCATCTCGTAGTAACTCTTATTGAGTGGAAATTAATTGCATGGCAGCAGCTCTGGGCCCAATGAAAAATAAACATAAATGATGATCCTTGAGGGGAATTTGTATGTAGCAGCATCAATCAAGCTTTTGTGGAGTCACATGTTTCCAGAGCTGAAAATTCCCCCGATTTAAACATTTAGGCAATGAGTCTCAACAAGAACGAATTGTTATAAATCATATCTGAAGATAAGAAAAAAATATGAATCACAACTAAATCCAAATTCTTATTTGACACATTTTCAGTATTGTGGAGTCTCTCAGGGCTCCATTTTGGGACGACTGCTGTTCAGCATCTGTGCGCTCCCTCACGGTCAAATGAGGAAATCTAACAAAATGTTACCATCATAAAACTACATGAAATCTCACCAGGAGACTATAATCTGATCTAAACTCTGATCAGAATTTATCCGATTAGGAAACGGATGAGTCAGAACTGAAGTAGTTTAAAAACCAGAAATTATCTTCAGACATACATTAAAACTAAAGACTCGGTGTCCCGCACTCAGACCTGAACTTTATCACATTAAGACAGTTGTGAAATTATCTTTTATCACTTAAAAATATTTAGGATTAAAGGACTGATGTCTTAGAAGGATTTAGAAACACGTATTTATCTTTAGTAGAATAGACTGCTGTAACACTTTCCCAACAGCTTTCCCTAAAAACGCTGCTGCTCGACTCCCCACCGAGACCAAAAAGGAGGCTCATACAACTCCATTCCTCAGATCTTCACACTGGTTTCCTGTCAAAGAACTGCCTTTAAAATCCTGCTTTTACTTTATAAAACTCTGATTTAGGTTTAGGACCAGAGTGCAGGATCTTCTGGATGTTACAGCTCATCCAGATCATTTCGGTCCTCAGAGACAAATCTTCTTTCTGTTCCCAGAGACAAAGGCAGCGTTCAGATTTTATGCTCCTCGCATGTGGAAGAAAGTCGCAGAAACTCTCAGCTGTTTAAAATCAATTTTCTATCATGCTTTTTGCTATTTAATCTCTTTTTAGAGCGTGTTTTACCTTCTTACTGCACCTCGCCGTGATGCTTTTAATGCTACGTATAGCACTGAATTGTCCTGCACATGAACGTTCTACACAAATAAACTTTAAATATGAAACATTAACCTAATCAAGGCTTTCATCAGGTTTATTTTAGTCTTTATTCTGAGGTAATGGCACAAGCACAGTGGGATAAAAATCAAGCAGAGAAAAACTAAGTGCAGAAAGTGCCCTATTATGTTTGCTAGCTTTCCTGTCAGAGACCTCTTAAAGACTAAAATTACTCCAAAGGGATTATACCCCTGTCACCGTATCTTAAACACGCTGCCTCTTGCTCGTTCTCACATACAATTCATGTCAAAGCCATCATTTTTCAGAAGTACAGGTGTGAAAGGGATGTGATGTCTTGAACTACACTGTTCAAAAACAAAGCAAATAATCATTAGCGTGTAAGTCAGTCGTACTTCTGGGATTTCAGTCTGTAAGAGAGGCTAGAAATGAGAAGCACTCAGAAGGTCTACAGATCATTTGTTTTCATCCTCTGGATCATCTTTGGTCCTCCAGGTTGGTAAGCTGTGATCTGATTGTGAATCCAGACCTAAATGAGTTAATGATTCTGATATCTATTAATCATTCTGTTGTTTCTCATCACAGCACCAGGTAAAGATATATAAGGTTCATCTGCATGTTTTTTCTACATCACAGATCCTCATGTCCTGCAGATATTAGAGCTTTTCCTGCTGCAACACACCTGATTCAGACTCAGACTTCTAAACCTGCATAGCTGACGTATGAATATTTTACATAATCCCGCAACCTCTTGTTTAGAGAAGAATCCTCTGCTTCCTATTTTACAACCTGTTCATAATTCCCATCACAACTTTCATTGTCCCATAATGCTTATTCAGCATCTGCCCAGCATCCCTTTGCTGTTTCACTAAAGCTACACCTGATCACCTGATGTGTCCATGGCTCTCTTTAAGCTACAGTAAATACTATAGAGATAAATGTAGAGGAATTTCATATATTAGCTTAATTAATTAATTAATTTATTTATTCTTCATTATTAAATTTATATACTTCTCAATCTAAAGAAACCAGAGTCCTCGTCCTTGACAGGAATAACGATCATCTACATATGTTATGAAATAAATCAAATATATCAAATAAAAAGCGCTTATGTTGCTATCAGCACGCTTCATCCTTTAGCATCACATGTCTGACAGCATTACCTTTACAAACATAAACAATAACTTTAGGTCCATATGTAGCGGTGTGAACCAGGAACTTAGCTAGTTTCTTTCTTTACAACTAAATATGAATAAAAAACACAAATCCGTGAGAATGAGCGGAAGGAGACACCAAAAGGCCCAGAAAGCATCCAAACAAACATCTATAAAACTCAGAAAAAGCTGTATTAAAATGGAAAATATTGACCAAAGTGTTAACTCCTCTCATCAGGAAGCGTGTGGGTGTTAAACACCTGCATACTCTACAGATGTGAGGGCAACAAGTAATTACCATGAAACTAAGATAAGCAGTCGTACTGTGGGTCAGTGAGGTGCACGAACATCGTCCGTGTGGGTTTGGCACGTGATTGCTGAACCTGGAGACACTATCTTATAAACGGAAATGTGGCTTTTTGTAATTATTCAACATCCTGGACATGTAGAGGCTCTAAGGGTTTTCTCTTCATTTCACTGCGTTAGTATCATCTCTGAAAGTCCCATGTCCTGGTTCAGGTGGTATTTTTTTTAAGTTGTTCCTTTCTGGATATCAGACGGTTGCACTTCTGCCCTGGTCATACCCGTTCTTTGTTTTTATCATGTATTCTTTCTTGTCCTTGATTTCTTTACTCATTTAGTTGGTCATATAGAGCCTGTTTATTGCTTAAGCACCTTTTCTGCACTGCCTCAGTTTGTGTCCTGCATTTGGGTCACCAAATGTCTTTCTTATTGTTGGGGTAATTAAGCAGATAATCGCACACTTAGAATAGGTTATCTGTGGATGTGCAACTAATTCCTGCATTACGAAGTCCGTATCGTTAAAACTGTATGAAACTGCATCTTGATGTGATTCATTCTGAAACATTTCTACTGCAAATGAGATGCATCAATGGGGACACTTAAATAAATAAACCATTACAAGCTTTTATCTAAATGTATGCCAGAAACATGCAAATAACAATATTCCAACACAAACCCTAACATCGTGCATCGTGTCCAGATTCATTATGTACACACTGAAGTTCTGTGTTTGGACTTACAGCCTCCAGAAAAGTGTGTGAACTATCGGACAACAGAAGAATCTACCTGAGCTACGGATCCAAAAGCAAAATCAGCCAACATGGGACTTTCATCTAGACATAAATGATTTCCACTTGACTAAGAGAGGAGTTCCACATTATGAATAAACTTAAAAAGATGAAAGTCTTTGGTCAGAATTGGATTTAATAACAAGATAATTCTTTACATCTTTAATCTCACGCAGACTTGATGAGCACGTTACAAGAAAAGAATATAAAATGGCGAGAAGACAAGCAGAAAGCTCGTTATTAGCATTTCTACCTGCTGTTTCTGATTTTAAATAAAAACATGGCTTTTTAGTAAAAATGTCTTGAAAGTAGATTTTAAAATCTTTGTTTTTGCGTCTCAATACAGAAAAAAACTACTTGTTAAATAAACCACAATCTTTCCCTAAAAGTATTCAGTGTGTCAACCCAAACAGCTAATCACAGAAACAACAAATATTTCCATTAGAATAGGATTTCCAAGAAATTACTTCTTACAATTATAACGATTATTACTTATTAAGATTGAGCCTGAAGGGTAAAACAAACCTTTTCTTCCTGTTGTGCAGAACATAATAAATTCAAATACACATAAAAAAGCCACTTATTTCTTAGTCATAACTGTTTAAAACAAAGACAGTGAAAAGAGGCCAGAGTGTGGTGTTATTGAGCTTTTTCACCTCTAATTTTAAATTGTTCGGCCTCTGGCAAGGTTTGCTCCTTCAAACGCATTTAAATTAATACTGACTGACTTTTGAAATGACTACTTATTTAAATAAATAGCCTTTATCCAGGCCTACAGCTTTGTCACGGCACGCTACACCGATTAGCTGCTCGGGCCTCCCGCTCATCAGCGCACATGAAAAGGTGAAGCTGAACCCCCCCCCCCGCAACGTTTTAACTATGTCCAAGAGGGAAGTTAAAACAGTGCTTACACACCAGCTGGTACCCGCTCCCAGTACCAGCCTCTATGGCAGGACCCGCTCCCAGTACCAGCCTCTATGGCAGAGCTGAATTTCCAAAGTGCGGCTGTAATGCAGGTTTTCAATGTTTCCCTGCTCCAACAGACCTGATCCAGCTGCATGAGGACCCATAGATTTAATGGGCTCTGCTGCCACCCGCGTCATTATTTACACATTTATTTACAAAGCTGCTTAAACTGCTGCTTCCTGCTTTTGTGCTTCAATCCGTGTTTATTTTGCTATTTTTGATCCAACGACCAGCCGTTCGGTTCATTTTGCACACAGTCTCTGTTCATGCAGCTGCTTTTACTGGAAATGAACAGAACTATGAACTGAAATTCCTCCAACAGCAAGCTGGAAGTACCAGAGACTGCCGCAATAATTGTTTTTCATGACCTGCGTTATAGTAACGCTGCTATGATCTGAGATGAGAGGAGGTGAAGAATGCAGGATGCAAACAACGATTTAATAAAACAAGCGATAATCCACATGAGCACAAACGATGCAGCAATGTGGTATAAATACAAACCAACACGATAAAACACAGGTGAATAAAATAAGAAAACAGGAGTATTTACGAACACATGAAGCTAAAAACATCCAGCAAAACAGGAAAATTAGAAAATAAAACAGGAAACACAAAGCATTTGGTAGATGCATGCGAGCTCTAAAGGACGGTCCGGAGGTGTGAACATCATTTAAACATCTGTTATTTAAGCATTTTAATAGAAGATTGCTTTGATGCATAATTTCCATATATTTAAAGATTTTTGTAAATTAGACAACTCAATGAACATTAGGGTCATTTACAACAATTACTGATGTCTGTATAACAAAATGTTTTATACACATTATAACTACAAGTTATATTGTATAAAAAGGATCATAATGTTTTACTTTTATAGAATATTTCCATAAATAAGAGCAGATATTAAATATTTTAGATAAGATGGAATAGAAAAATAAAAACAAAAATAAATAATGTATGTAAATTATATTGTGGTAAAGTTTAATAACTCATGCAGTCATAACTTCATTTCAGGCTGTTGTAATTAACCCTTAAAGACACAACTCATGTAAGAAAGATCCAATTTGTTTGATGGTGTTTCACAGAATTTGGAGCAAAGTTTTGACCATAAAGTGATAAAAATGTCTGAGAAACTAAATTTATCATAAGGTCACATGAAGGGTTAATGCTAAATTTAAATAAGTCATACATGAATAAATAAATGTATTTATACTTTAATTACTGTATCTAGAATGAGTGTTAAATGATGGTGGTGTGTGTGTGTGGGCGGGGGGGGGGGGGGGGGGGGGGGGGTCCCCCACGTTCTTTTCCCTTTCCCCAAAAAAAAACTAAGGGAAACAACAAAAAACCGGAAAAACCTTTTTGTAAGAAAGATTTTTCCCCCCCCCT
>JBAMHX010000027.1:7892481-7905560 GCA_037177515.1 Pseudomugil tenellus | reverse complement strand
GTGATCAATAGAAATTATACTAAGTTGAGAAATTTGTTCTGGTTCTTTGCAGAAACTCAGATCTAATGAACATAGGGGGAAAAAATTAATGCACCTATCACTGCAGGAAACACCTGTCCAAAATACACTACAGAAGTTCGACTGCACTTATCTATGATGTCCTCTACTGTTTGTGTTCTTATTCTCAGATGTAAGTCGCTTTGGAGAGAAGCGTCTGATAAATGACTGTAATGTAATGTAATGTAAATGCACTGAAATGCAACGACAGCACGCTTAGAGCCCAATTTAGACAGTTTATCAGCAAAGTATCAGTTTTACTTTAAATTAAAGTAAAACGAAACTTGAAGGCTCCGTCTTGTTGTGGAATTCTGGCTCAGTTTAATGCGGCAAATCTGGCAAAGTGGTTGGAGTGCCCCCCCCCACACACACACACACTGCTCTGGAGAGTTGACAGGACTCAAGCTAATGGCTTGCATATAGATATTTGTGTTATTTCATTAATATTTCACTGAGTTTCAGGTCTGTGAATTATTGACGAGGTGTTGCTTCGTGCGGGTGAGACTTCGCTGCTCACACAAGCCCAACTTTAGGAAACGTTCTGATTGCACATCACCAAAACCAGATACGTTTTCTGCTCCGTGACATACTGACTACTTTCTTACTCTTAAACATTAGCGCTTGACCTTTTTATTCCCTGCAGTTTGGAAAAGTTGTTACTTTCATTTTGGCAAATGTTTTGCGGAAAAGTTTTCACAGATTTTTAATTAAATCTATTACAGAGTTAAATGCAGCCTTCAGAGGAAAAGGTGGCAGCTGAGAAGTTACACTGCGACCTGGAAATATCTGTTCTGAAACGCAAACATGGTCACACATGTTGTTCAGGCATAAATATGGAATGACTGTGTCTGGTGTGTAGCAACAGGATCCTCACTGGTGTTTCAGGAATGACAGCAAAAAAGTGAGAAAGGGCTTTTTTGTGTGATTTCTGACAGTTACTTTCTGTTTTCTTATTATTTTATGGCAAATCTTCAGGTATGTATTTTGGAAAAAGATTTTTTTGTCTGGATGTTTTGTTCCCTTTTTGTTTTGTGAAATTGTGCGTTTTCTGGCTATGTTGTCTCCTGATCAGAGGAACTTTCCGTCCTCATAGTTAGCTCACATGTGAACTGAAGACTAAATAAAGAAGCTGCCAAAAACCCGACTAGTTATTATTAAATAACTAGCAAACTGTATGTCTGCAAATAATAAACCAAAAAGAATAAAAGTTCTCTTTTTCTGATATTTTTTGCTTTGTATTGACATGTTTGGATCATTTCTTTGCAGCAAGCTTGTATAGTTAATATGCGAGCAACACAATTCACACGTTCTACATACACAAACCAGGCGAGAACACCTGGAAAGGAAGCAAAATGCTAATGTTTGCATGAAATTAGCAAACATTTTTCAAACTTTTTCACATGAGACAAAATTGTTTTCATGTAAATCTAAAAAAATCAGACTTTTAATGACATTGTAATGGTTATAATAAAGTTAAACTGGAAACCATTTTGCATATGGAGCAGGAATAAATACGCTAAGATCCCTGAAAACAAGCAAACATTGTGTATGTAGTGTGCCGTGTGCTGGGTAAAAGCTGTTGCTTGTTGTGATCAACCTGCATCTTTTCCCAGATGGCAACAGCTCAAACAGGAAGTGCAGCGTGTGTTTAAGCATCTTTTTTAAAGAACAGAAGCTGCTCAGCTCTTCCAGAGTGAGGAGAGGGCGGTCAGTGATCCTCTGGGCCTGTTTAATGACCTAAATATGCCAGATATGCTCTCTGCAGAGCATCTATAGGAACACCAGTACTGTCTGGGTGATGTACAGCTTCCACTGGGCCTCTTTTAGTCAGCCTGAAAAGTTCTCCTTAAAGAAAAGAAAGTCTGAGAAACCAGAAGTCTTTCATCATCTCCACAGCCCCCATGATTAGTGGTGGAATGCCTCTTTGGTTCTGTGAAGCCCGTTAGCTGCTTCTCCTCATCCTGGTTCATGTCCCTCAGACAGAAGGCCCATCGCTGTGCTGGAATCTGCAGAGTTTACTGTTGTGGTGCTGTAGGGAGCAAAAGGGGGGGCCAGGCATGGGTCAGTGTGAGCCAGTGTGACAATGCAACCCGACAGGTGAAGCATGGCGAGCTCCAGGTGGGACAGTCCAGCGCGGAGGTTTGTGGATAAAGTTCATGTCACAACGACACACAAAACAACTCCTGGAAAGATCCAAACTTTACACGCAAATGTTTTCCTTTTACAGCACGCCAACATGCTGCATCTCCATGACCTCCACTTTTAATGTGCACATTTTTAATGTGCATCGTTACATCATCATGCTTAAAAACACACAATCAGACACACTACACGCGTCTCCCCTCCTTGTTATATAAAATGTCCTGGGAATCGGTCTCCTTCACAATACACACAACCATGGATGGCGACACTACCACGTTAGTTTTCCTACATTTCTGGGATGTAGGAATGTGAGATGTGCTTTGGGTTGCCATGGTGATTCCAGTTTTATGCGGTTTCGCTTTTATCAAACAAACATCGATTATAAGGTGTTTTTTCCAGTATAAACAACCCATGTGGTTGTTTTCAAAAGGATTTTATTATTAGCTTCATGAAAAGTGCACGTCATTCTTTTCTAATGAGTCTATGCCCCCCCCCCATGTTAAAAGAAGATCTAATGCCACCACTATGCTTCTGCAGAAGCTTTAAAGTTGCTTTAGTCGCCTCTGTAGGACTTCAAACATCCTTTATAGTAAAACCAGGTATATAATTACTGTCGTCATAGTAACCTCGGTCACAAATTGCTTTAATTATAATTAATTGGAGACGCGCAGATTGAACTTGACTAAAACAAATTCCTTTGTTTACTCCAGCGACATCACACATCCAGGTATTCCTGAGACTGTGTGTATGTTGTAAAAATATCTTTGCAGTGGTGATTTTAATCCCCACAGAAGACGAGGAACAGCCGGGACATTAAAATCTGCTCGAGGGAGGTGTTGAAATCTGTCCAATGAAAATGGAATCACAACTTTGATCATAATGTTTCATCTTTCAGCAGGTTTTAAATATCAAAAGATATAGTTTGGCTTTAGCTAACTACACCTCCTCCCAGCAGAAGAAAAACAGACACATTTCACATTTAAATGTAAAGTATATTCATCCTGTAATTCATTAATTAACGTAAGGAGTAAATTAAATCCATATTTAGTAGAAAATGTCATCTTAGCCTGGATTTGCAAACATGCGCTGTGGAGCCAAAAAATCCTGAAAAAGAAAGAAGTGGAGCTGCTTTTGTGTTGGAGCTGTGACTCTGCCCGGGGGGGTTTCAGAGATGAGATTTCCTGTTAAAAACTGGTGCTGATATAATTACAGGCGGCTCATTTGGACATCGATGCTCTGAGTTCAATCAGCGACTCATCAGCTCTTTAGATGAAGCATCCTCATACTGCGACAGTTTGCACCCGGCTTTTCCAGAAAAACACACATGTGGAAAAAACACATTTCAGCAAAAACATGCAGCTAAAAGGTCAAAGTGTCGCCGCGACCTGCAGGTTGTTCAGGCAACGCAAACATCTCATCCCTGATAATACGCCTGGATGCACCCAATCCACACCCACGCTGCGCATCTACATCTAGGAACAGCACCGCTCCGCCTGGGAGTCCTGCTGTCACTTTTTAGGTGGGGGGGGGTGACATTTATAAAAGTTTCATTGCAGCAATATAAAACATTACATGTCACGCTCTCATGAATCATTTGCGTCATGGATCATTGCTTCAGAGCAGCGTTAAAGGAACGAGGACGTTTTTTTCCATGTGTGACACAGAAAGCGGTAAAAACACAATTAGTCTTCTTACAATGAATGATTCTGCTTGGCTGTGGGGCTTCCACACCCATCAGGCTAAGAAGGAACAAATAGAAATGCAGCCTATTGTGAAGGAACAGGAAAGGTTATGTGTAAGAGAGGTCAAAGGTCAGGAAATAAATGAGTCCTTTTAGCGCCGTCAGAGTTTGTACTTTAGGATCTAATACGTCTGAGTCTGTAAAGCAACGAATCGCATACAGACCAGTCCGACTGCACCGCTCTCACACAGGTTGTGATTAGAACAATCTAACTTGGATGATTTTGTACCATCAGCTGGGTTTTGCATCGTTTCCATGGGAACAGGAGTGATGACAGAGTAGATGTGGTAAATCCGTGTTAGAGGATGGATGTCAGCACACACGGCACCTCTGATTGGTCCGTTTGGGTCATGCATACAGCCAGATGTTAGCAATGACCCTCTTGCAGCTGCAAATGGGAACGGAGCTGATACACTGACCAGGAAGAGAGGAAATTATAATTTATTTTATTTTTGAATTATTATTTTAAAATTATTTAAATAAAAGGAAGAGAGGAAATTATAATTTATTTTATTTTTAAATTATTATTTTAAAATTATTTAATTAAATAAAAAAATGTTATTAAATGTATTATTTTTATTATTAAATTATTATTTATTTTCCGTATGATCTCATGTAAATACTCGTTACTGTGGCATGTTTATTAATTCTGTGTTTTCTGCTTGTTTAACTAGTGGATTGGCTCTTTTGGTAACTTTTTTTTAGCTTTATGTGTTTTTATAGCCTCTGCTGAGTTTTCCATGTCAGTTTTCTTGTTGGGCCCATTTGGTATATTTTCCAACATAAAGTAAATGCATCATCCAGCGCATGTAACCAGCAGGTCTGCTCATCCATCTATGATAACTTACAAGCCAGCCTCTTATCACCGACTCTTTTAGAGTCCACAGGAGACCTGTCAAACTCCACCAGACTCCCCTCTCGCTTCAACCTTGCTCAAAAGCCTTTTGCCTTGATGTTTCCTACGTTTCCTGCTGCTTCTCCATCATTTAAAAGCACATTCTGTATTTGATCACATGTGACAGCAGTCAGATTGACTGATGAGTCAAATTATACATAGCAGCTACAACGGACGCAGTATTTCATGGAAGCCTGTTGGAAACGCAGGAATAAATATAAACTGCATAAACCAGAGTGGAAATATTGTTTGTAAGTTTGGCAGATAAAAATCTCATTAACCGTGCCAGCAGAGTGAATGACACACATGTTTGGCAACCAGTTAAAAGAAAATGAGAAGAGAAAAACTCCTGATGCTCCGTCTGATCTGTATCAGAGTTGGACCTTTAGGAAAGCAAGTAAAACTCTAACATTTCCATTAAGAAGTCTACAAACTGCAATATACCACAATCACTTCCTGTTTAACTCTTTCATGACCTCAATTCGCTTTAGTATTCAGTTACATGTTTTGTTCTGTGATAAAGTTTTAAATGAGTGAATTAGGAGAAGATATGAATAAAAAGAAAAACAGGATGAACATGAAATGAGTAATAATATGTCTCGGATATTAAAACACATTTTCATCAACAGTTCAGTCCACAAGGCAGCGTGAGATATATATTAAAACAGGATACAGATAACAGAATACTATTAGTCATGCGGGATCATCTTTTTCTGATGGTTTAAGTCATTTACACATTTACAGATGAAGGAGCATAAAGAGAATAACTTCATCATTCGTCTACACTCCACATGTCTACACTCCACACTTTACCGTCTACACTCCACATTTCACCGTCTACACTCCACATGTCACCGTATACACTCCACATTTCACCGTCTACACTCCACACTTTACCGTCTACACTCCACACTTTACCGTCTACACTCCACACTTTACCGTCTACACTCCACACTTTACCGTCTACACTCCACACTTTACCGTCTACACTCCACACTTTACCGTCTACACTCCACACTTTAACGTCTACACTCCACATTTTACCGTCTACACTCCACACTTTACCATCTACACTCCACATTTTACCGTCTACACCCCACATTTTACTGTCTATGCTCCAAACTTCACCAGGCTGAAACAAACAACACAAACTTCATCAAAATTCTCTTTCAGTTCAAGGGTAACAAAAATCAAATAAAAGGGAAACTCTGCCAGAAATGCAGCTAATGTTGGAGGAATGTCCTGAATGGAAAACATGTTTCTTCATGTAAACGGGTGTCTGAATCCAGGAGAAGCAGCTAAAGCTAAGCTAAAAATGAAAGCAGAATAAAAACCTTGGTCATTTCTTTACACAATGAGGCCAAAGGCTACTGAATCTGCAGTGCTTGTGTACTCTACACTTCCATGAAATTATCAATTACTTGTTGTTCTGGCAGCAGAATAGAGAATGATGCCCTGACCTCTGACCTCAGGTTCAGGCTGCAGTGTGTTTTCCCTGCCAGGAAAAGCACCTATCTGAGAAACGGATCAACAAAACTGCAAAATGCAGGAACCCTAAGGCTGAAAATGATAAAAATGAATGATTGCTCGGTGATAAAAGCCTCACACAACAAATTTAATGACTCTTAACGTTTCAGAGCCTTTGGTGAGAGTTTAACACACAGGAAAGCTGCATCAGTGATTAACTTATTAGTAACACCGATGGCAGAAAATATGCGTCAGTGCTCACTTAGGCACCAATCTGTTGGAGAAGCTGTGCAGAGGATGATGAGGGTGGTGTTTAGAGGAACGTCTTTCATCGTGTACGGAGTGAAGGATCGGAAGGTTCAGCTGCATGATTCAAACAAGTGTTGTATGAATAACAGAGAACTACGCAGCTCTGAGATGATGGACCGTGTCTAAAAACTGCAATTTGTGTTGCCGCATATGCAAATCATTTGCATATCATCTATTTTCTTTACCCGCTTTGTCCTAAAAATGCAAATAAACACGTGCAGATAAACATCATACTGTAGAAAATCCACTGTGATTCTGAAGGTCACAGTGAGAGTCGACATGTGAGCATCGCAAGCAGCAATAGTGTGGCAGGTGTTTGGGAAAGACTTGGGGCAGACACACACTCCTGCTTCAGAGCTAATTGGGCACCAGGCTACCTGTTAGACTCATGTTGACAAGCAACTTAAGCGATTACATGGTGTCGTTGTGAATCGCATTCATGCCTCGCCTGCAGTGTTGAAAGCATCCCAGCATGCTCTGGAGCTTTCAGCTAATTCTTCACACATCCTGCAGGTTGGAGTTGCGCACACGACTGGAGTGTTACGCTCTCAATTCTGAGCCAAATGAGGTTTTTGTCACATACAATTTGGATTCTTCATGTTGCCCCCACCACTGCTGAGATTATCAGTGTGAATGCATTCAAATGCTTCACATTCAATGGCTGATTTCATACAAAAAGCATTCAAACACTAAGAAATGCAGCACATTCCAGAGTCAGACACACAAAAATCATTATATCTTTCTAAATTTTATAAATATTAAACTTAAGACATCGGTTGTTATGGAGAAAACCTTCACACCGCTTCACATAGTCGCCTTCACTAATTCTCCTGCAAAAAATCACCTGCACAGCTTTTTAAACATCAACCTGTATGGCTGTCTATTAAAATAATTCATTTAGTCAACATTTTTCACTAAGTTTTAACAGATTTAAATGAACAAACACATAAATTCCCAACATGTCATTCAGACATCTCATTCAAAGCTTTATTTAACATTTTATATTTATGTTTAATAGAGGACAACAGCATGCGTTCTGCAGAGAGAGGTTATGAGAACTTCTTAAACCATGCAAAATAAAAATAAATGAGGAAAATAAACTCATTATTATTCCACTGACAGACTGTAATTCATAATAATTGTCAGTTTAGATTTTATTTTCTGTGTTTTTGTTGGCTGCAGCCATCAGATGCGTGTTTTGGCTCGTCTAAAGCGTCCAGTTGGCTGAGAAAGTTTCATGCAACTCTTTAAGCACCAGCTGGCTGCTTACAAGACTTGGCAAATAAAATACTTCATATGTCAGAGTCAATTTCATTCCTCAGATATTTGCATCTCAAACTAATTTAACAAGAACATTTAAAATATTCCGTCAGCAGCGATTTACTCTTGTAAATGTTAATAATGAGATGTTTGCTTGTAGTTTTCTAGTTAAAGGGAAGAAAGTAGAAAGAAGTCATTTAATGTCAGTTTGTCATATTAATACCAAATGTTGTATTTCACATCATGTGAAGGCTTGTTTAGTCCTCTGTAATGATGTAAGGATGTTACTGTGAAATGAGCAGCACAAATAAACATTTTAATACTATATTTCCTATTGGTGCAGTTCACCATTCCTCCACTAGGGGCTTCAAAAACAATCAAATCCTCAGATAAAATTAACAGAAATAAACATGTTTACAGCCTGGTTAAAAACAATATATTTTAGGTTTAATGGGTGGAGTTTATCTTCATAATAATAATAATAATAACACATCTTATTTAAAAAAAAGCGCCTTTCAAAACTCTCAAGATCACTGAACAATAAAAACAAACAATAAATACAAAAATATGTAAAAATACAATAAAACAACGAGATTAAAGGACTACAGGCAGTATGCTTTCTTAAAAAGGTGAGTTTTGAGGTGGGATTTGAATATGTGTAAACAGTCAATATTACAGATGTGTGATGGGGGGGAATTCCAGAGATGAGGGGCGGAACGGCTGAATGCCCCCCCCCCATGGTGCTGAGGCGGAAAGAGAGAACAGTGAGGTGGATGGATGAAGATGACAGGAGGCATCGTGACGGAGTGACAATGTGCAGGAGATCGGACAGATAAGGGGGGGGGGGGGGGATGACCTTGAAAGTGGACAGAAGGATTTTGAAGTCTATGCGGGATGAAACTGGGAGCCAGTGCAGCTGCTGTAGGATGGGGGGTGGGGTGGGGGGGTGAAAGGAGGGTGTCTTGGTGATGATGCTGAGTTTTGGACCAGTTGAGGTTTGTGTAAATATTTCTGGGGGGAGACCAAAGAGAAGTGAATTACAGTAGTAATACGGGAGGTGACGAGACTGTAGACAAGAACCGAGGCAGCACGGGGGGGGGGGGGTTAGGGAGGGCGAGTGATGATATTGATGTGTGCATGAAATGATAATGAGCTGTCGAGGAGGAAAGTTTGCGCCAGGATTAGATTTCAGAAAGGCAGGTAGTGGGGGGGGGAGTGTAGAATTAGGTTTACTAGAAATGTAGAGCTGGGTGTCATCCGCGTAGCGATGAAAATAAATATTGAATTTACGGAAGATATTACCGAGGGGACGGAGATAGATGATGAAGAGGAGTGGCACCAGGACAGGGCCCTGGGGAACACCACATGTAACGGGGGAGGGAGGGGAACTGAGGGACATGGATGGCAGTTCACACAACCTGTCTACATGACAGCTGCGAGGGGGGTGAATTTTTTAGTAACTCATCTGGTGGAAATTTGGCACAGTTAGGGGCGTGTCCTTTTGATTGACAGGTATCTGATGTCAGCAAAAAGGCGGCTAACGGTGCTCGTTAGCAAGCGGGGGGCGAGTTGCAGGAAGTGGACTCATCTTTGCAGCTGAATCGTTTCTTATATTTAACTACCGTGTTGCTCAGAAACACTTTATTTATGTAAATTATAAGTAAAGAACTTTTTTGGTTTCAAGGGGCTGACCGCTTCTTTTTATGCTGTGAAAGTCATAACTCTCACAACACTGAAGCCATTTTCTTTCCGTTGCACCAAACCCGCCTGCACTGACATTTAATGTAATTTAATCTGTTTCCACTTCAAAGTTTAAAAGAACCCTTCATTACTTCCTGACAGCATGTCATAATTATCTTTGTTAAAAATGTCATTTTCCACTTGTTTGCTTCTTTTGACCGTCCTGCTTCTTGAAACCATTTATTTCACATGGAAGGAAGAAAAACCTTTTGTAATTTCCTTTTCCTGAGTGTTTAAAAATAACTTTAAAAAAGAAGCGATGTCTTACAAAGCAAAGCGAGGGGTTTAAATTGGTACATTTTGAACACGGCTGCTGTGTTGAAAATAAAAGATGTGTCAAAAATAATTATGGTGACTGATACAGAAAAAAAAGTAACATCCATTACAGTTTTCAGGAACAAATATTAAAAAAATGCTTTAAATCTGCTTTTGCACCATCTTAGACATTAAAAATTTTCCACTTAAACATCAAGTGGATCGATTGCCAGCGTAAAAATGATAAACCAGCTGGTTTTATGGTAACACAGCTCATTGCTGGGAACATTTTATATAAAACACAAACGCACCAGGTGATTTTTACTTTACGTGTTTTTAGTTTAAGCACTTCTTTCATTATTTGTGATTGGAAATGTGAAACGAGGAGCAGGTTGAAGTACGAGTGAAATAATCTGGTTGTGGTTTTTAACTGAGGAAGCAGATTTGTGGGCTGTTGAACTGATGAAAAGTCATATTCTGCTGTAAATTAAAGGAAAAGTTGTGCCGTGTTTTAGGATTATGACAAGTGTTGAATAAAATCAATAACACTCATGTGTGCTGAAGGCTGATAAAATCCAATATTTACACCTGACACTGCACTCATTTTGCCTTCAGCAACGCCAGCTGAAAGAGAGATATGTGTTTTACAGATCATTTCATTTCTTACGCCGTGGTTGCAGGTTCTTACGAGTCTTATTGATCCTTTTACACCAATAATTCAAAATGTCGGAATTATTTCTATTTCTAAAGACTTTTCTCCTCAGTGATGACGTCATGGTTTGGACTTCCTGTGGGTTTAAGAAAGTTCAACCCGGCCGTCTCCAGAGCTAAGGTGCTGAAGTGGGGGTTAGCAGCAGGGTCCCGGGGGGGGTCAGAAGCCACTCCAGTGGAGGTTGTGCCATGAACACGGGGTACTGGACCCCCTTGTACGAGCCTGGTCCACATTCCCAGCAATAAGTCCGATTTCCAGGTAAACATAAAATTCAACACAGTGGGATTCAAAGTGCTTTACAGCAGATTAAAACAATATAGCAAGAAGGAAATAAAGAAAATGATGATTAAAATCATGATTTATTTAAAATTACAAACATAAAAGCTTAAGTTAATATAAAAATAAACATGATAAAAATGCAGGTAACAACAGGCAGGTTGTTCATCTGGATTTAAATAAAATGAAGTGTTTCAGCTGATCTGAGGCTTTCTGGGAGTTTGTTCCAGACATATGCAGCTTCTCCATGTCTCCTCTTCATCACCACTTCTGTTCATAACTCTTATGGGAGGAATGTCTGGGGGGGTCTGGTTTGGTGACCTCAGCATTGGGTCTCTGCTCTTTGCAGATTAAGAGGTTCTGTTGGTTTTATCTGGTTGTGATCTCCAGTAACCGCCGTCCTCATCACGTTTATGAGAAGGAATCCATCAGGAGATACAAACAACCTCGTTATAAAACCCTAAACTTGCTGATTTGAATATCAGCTTTAATGTTTGTGACGTAAATGATCGTGTGAGTTGTGTTCAGCAATGTTTGGACGCATTACTTTACATTTTCATTCCCAGCTTTCTCTCCAGGTCTCTGGTCTTAATGGTTATACTGGGATGTTTTTAAAGAATAAAGGTTTAGTACTCACTAAATCCAGCAAGCTAAGAGTGAAATATTACGTATTTACAAATAAAACACTTTCTAAAACTAGTTTATTTAAAATCTTGGCATCATGCTGAGATTTAGTCTTATTGGTTAACTCAGAAAATACAGAAAGACAAGAAGAAGAAAAAGCAGACAAGACAGACTGGGACAGAAAGAGACATCTGCTGAGGACATGGATCTGATGGTTTAACCCTGGAAATGTGGGCTTCTGCTTCTATATGCAACTAATATAAATATGCAAATGATGCCAACCTATCCGGTAATCCAGGGACGGAGAGGATGAAGCGGATGTTTGCAGAAACCATGAAACTGTTTTCACTGGTGGGTCTGATGTAGGAACAGAAAGAGTGAAAAGCAGCATTTCTAAAATAAATGTAAAGACACTCCTGATACATTTGGCATTTATACGCAGTTTGATTATTTTCCATCTGGTCATAAATTTTAGGTTATTTTATTTTACATGTAAATGAAACTAGAGAGTAAAATCATATCCTGCTGACTCCAGATAGGATTAGGCAGGTATAGAAAATGGATTGATGATAGAAGGCAGGATTAAGTTTAATAAATGCTTGTTGATTATATGTTAAATGTTTTATGTTAAAGAAAAATCAGAAGATGAGAGAAAAAGCCTTTTCGGACGCATCAGGACGACTACAGGGACACTAATCGCTGCACAGATTCATTCATATTTGTTGGGCAGCAAACCAATGTGGGAATATAAAGATGAATGTATTGAAACCGCAAGTTACGCTGGTACACCCTTCACACCGGTTGCCATGGCAACGGGACTCTTTTGGTTGGTGTGAAAAAAGTCAAAGTAAACACACCGGTTGCGTGGGGATACCGGACCGGTTGCGTAGAGATCCCGAACCAGTTGAGTAGACATCCCGGACCGGTTGCGTAGAGATCCCGAACCAGTTGCGAAGACATCCCGGACCGGTTGCGTGGAGATACCGGACCGGTTGCGTAGAGATCCCGGACCGGTTGCGAAGAGATCCCGGACCGGTTGCGTAGAGATCCCGGACCGGTTGCGTAGACATCTCGGACCGGTTGCGTAGACATCTCGGACCGGTTGCGTGGACATCCCGGACCGGTTGCGTAGACATCCCGGACCGGTTGCGTAGAGATCCCGGACCGGTTGCGTAGACATCTCGGACCGGTTGCGTAGACATCTCGGACCGGTTGCGTGGACATCCCGGACCGGTTGCGTAGACATCCCGGACCGGTTGCGTAGAGATCCCGGACCGGTTGCGTAGACATCTCGGACCGGTTGCGTAGACATCTCGGACCGGTTGCGTGGACATCCCGGACCGGTTGCGTAGAGATCCCGGACCGGTTGCGTGGACATCCCAGACCGGTTGCGTAGAGATCCCGAACCAGTTGAGTAGACATCCCGGACCGGTTGCGTAGAGATCCCGGACCGGTTGCGAAGACATCCCGGACCGGTTGCGTAGAGATCCCGAACCGGTTGCGAAGACATCCCGGACCGGTTGCGTAGACATCCCGGACCGGTTGCGTAGACATCCCGGACCGGTTGCGTAGAGATCCCAGACCGGTTGCGTAGAGATCCC
>JBAMHX010000027.1:7846687-7862786 GCA_037177515.1 Pseudomugil tenellus | reverse complement strand
CTGAGCTGCAGGGTGACAGAGTGGAGGTGTGACAGAAAAGCTGTAGGCTCATGGGGCTAGCATGTAGCTCATTTCAGATAGCATGTAGCTCATTTCAGTTAGCATGTATCTCATTTCAGCTAGCATGTAGCTCCTTTCAGCTAGCATGTAGCTCCTTTCAGCTAGCATGTAGCTCATTTCAGCTAGCATGTAGCTAATTTCAGCCAACATGTAGCTCATTTCAGCTAGCATGTAGCTCATTTCAGCCAGCATGTAGATGATTTCAGCTAGCATGTAGCTCATTTCAGCTAGCATGTAGCTAATTTAAGCCAGTATGTAGCTCATTTCAGCCAGCATGTAGCTCATTTCAGCTAGCATGTAGCTCATTTCAGCTAGCATGTAGCTTATTTCAGCTAGCATGTAGCTTCATTTCCAGGATGAAACCAACGCTGGTTAACCAGAACTGCAACTCCTCCTGCCTTTAGTTTTACACTGAGTTGTTTATTGCGGTCTGTATGGAGCGTCTTGAAGCCGCGTACAGACACATTACAGTCTGGGATATGTTCTGTTAGCACCTGGAGCTTGTTAGTTTTGTTAGCTAGCGAGCTAATATTACCCATCATAACAGTTGGAAGAAACAGTTTAAATCTCCGCCTCACCCTGCCCTGCATCCTCTTCTCTTTCTTTTCAACTCCATTAAGATTAAAAGTGTTATTTCACTGATAATCATGAATTTGGAGAGCATTAGCAGTTGATCTTGGTGGTAAATAAGTCTTGTTGCCATGGAGACTCATCATAACAAGTCTTAAAAGAGCATCTCCTGTGCAGCACAGCTTCTTACGAGCATGAAAGGTTTTCTTGGACAAGCTGTGCATGGATGGTACTGAGTTCAGTTAGATAAACTCTCTACAAAACCCATAAAAGATCTTCAGACTGTACATTTCTTCTCCCTCCTCCAGGTGTTCTTCATGGCTCGGGTCTTCGTTTATGGCACCCTGAAGAAGGGCCAGCCCAATAACCATCGCATGTTTGACAGCAACAACGGAAAAGCAGAATTCCTCGCCTCGGCATTCACCACCCAGAAATACCCATTAGTGATCGCTGGCAAGTACAACATCCCCTTTCTCCTCAACCTCCCCGGACAGGGTCACAGAGTCCACGGCGAGATCTACAAAGTGGACGATCAGATGCTGAAATTCCTGGACGACTTTGAGAGCGTCCCCACCATGTACCAGCGGACCGAGGTGGAGTTAGAGGTGAAGGAGTGGACGGGAAAGACGGAGGGAGAGGAGAGGCCGTCACCGGGAAGCATCACCCAGGCCCATGTGTACAGCAGCACAACCTACCGGTCAGACTGGCCCGCGTTGCCCCGCTATGAGAGCTACGACGCTTACGGAGATCACGGCCTCACGTATACGTCACGAGAAGCACGAGACTGATGAGGCTCGCGGCACTGATGCCACGTTTCTGCACACTAAGGCAAATTAATGTATCAACACGGGGATTTAAAGTGCTTTACAGAGTATAAAATAATATAGCAAGAAAGAAATAAAAAGAAAATTACAATTAAAAATTATCTAAATAAGTTGATAAAAAGAAATAACACAAAATTATTATAATTATTTTTTTTAAAAAAAGATTAATTTAAGATTAAAAAAAATAAGACATTAAGATTTAATCCACAAATTCATTAATTTAGGGGCAGAAAATAGGGCAGTATGTAGTTTAAATTAGAATTAAATCTATTAATATTATACATGCTGTTCAAATCAAATCAGGATTTTTTAAAAACAAGGAAAAATAAAGTTTTTCTGATGATTTTTTAAAATCATAATGTCTTGTTTTTTTCCATAATCCAGAGAATTGACATGAATAATTCTCACTGAACAGTTTTTAATTAAACTGTTGGATCATGTTGATTAAATCTGTTTATTACGTTATTATCCAACGTTTCCATAGTTTAGGAGTTGATGCGGAGTTTTAATCTGTATTTGTTTCTTTGTGAAGCATTTTTTATAGGCGATTCATCAAACTGCTGTAAATCCTCCTTTATTTAAGATAAATGGATTAAACGCTACAGCACTGCTGTTGGAGAGCAGTTAGTCAATGATTTGTCAGGCTTACGATTATCTGGAGCTGAACTTTATGACTTTGCAAACTCCAGTTTATAAGTTGGAAAAGAAATCGGTGCTTTGAATGAAAAATGATCCCAAAGTGATGCGATTTCCGGGTTTTTAATGAAACATTTCTCAGATTGAGAGATGATCCACTGTGAATGTTTAACAAAGCCGGCGGTCCATCTTCCAAATGTCTCATCTGGTTCGGTGAGTCATGTCATACTTGGTCCGTTAATTTTTAACAATATTAATGATGTTTGTTGGGATTTTTGGCAAACACACGCATGATTGCTGGTTTACTGGAACTTTCCCATATCGTGTGATTTACCTGATAAACTGATATAATTCAACTTCACCTACAATGTTTTTTATTATAATTCAGCTTCCAAATTATTGTAACCATGACAACGAAATATGTAAAATAAGAAGGAAAGGTTTTCTGACTCGTCTCTTATTTTTCATACAACACAAACTTTTAATCCTCATTTAAAAACAGTTAAATCCAAAAAGCTACAGAAACACTGACGAGAGAGAGAAAGAAATTATTTAACCATTAAAATCTCTGTTGGAGTCTTTAAATCAGCTTGTCCTCTCGAAAAGAGACAAAACAAATGAAAAAAATTCACAGTGTATCAAAATACTTTACAAAAAAGCGCCTTAAAAAAAGGAAAATGATTTCTAATCATATCCAAAGTCACGATTAAGTCATTTAATTATATATATAGATGCAGTTTGTTCACACATCTCTAAACTGTGGAATAAATCTGCTTTAAGCCATTTTTATAAATGTCTTCTATAGGATACTAGAAATCTCAACGGCAATATGATGGAAAACATCGTACATAAGGCCAAGGTGGAACCAGAAGGAGCCAACACGACCAGAAACTTCCAGTTTGGCACAGAACGGATCCCAGTCCGTGAAGTGGGGGGGCTCTGAGTGTGAAAAGTGTGAAATTAAAAAGAATTCATGGCAGTTTGAGCCGCTGCAGCCTTTAACGTCGCACACATTCAAACCACGAGGAATGTAGTTAATAAAGATCTTTCTTTGTGCTCGGCAGGGAGCGGCTGGTGGAACAGGTCGCACTGCGGATCACCTCCATCCACCTGAAGAGCGAACAGACGGAGAATTTTCACACAATAACCAGCCAGAACACGCAGTTACAGTTACGCTGCCTGCAGGGATTTTTCACTCATCTGACTTTGGCAAATATTTGGCTTTCATTAGGAAACAAGTTGGTTTTAATTCAACATACTTATATCATTAAATATTAAATGTAATTAATAAAATGTTACTAAATAATGATAAACTTATACAATAAGCTCTGAGAGTCAGACATTAAACAGTAATTTGTTTATCTAGACTCACCGTTGGAAGGTGTACTCGCTCTCTGACCTGAAGTAGTACACGTGCGATTTAAACTGGAGCTTGAAGACGTAATCTTTGTGAATATTCTCGCACTCGGCGGGGACGGTGACGGTGTAGCCGAGCAGCGGGAGGCTGGCCAGAGGGTACTCGTCCTGCAGGCGGACACACAGCAACAGTAACACACATGCGTGCTGACATGGCTGCGCACGCTTGCGACGTCTCACCTGGTGCGACTTGTAGAAGAAGAGGCTGAAGTTGGTGAAGACCACCCAGAGTTTCTGCCAGCCGTTGCTGTTCTTAAACTTCCTCAGCAGGTTACCGGACAGCTGGTTCTGAAAACACCAGGCAAGAATAAGAGAAAAACGAGCGCAAAGCTTAAAAAACATGTTAAAATAGGAAAAAAAGAAACTATTAGCTTTAATTTGCATTTATATTTACTTCTAAGTGAACATATAACCCTTATCCGCTGCAGTACCTCTTCACACCAGCAGGTGTAGCTAAAACACAAGCTACGCAAAAGCCCTGAAGAAGAGCGATTAGCCTTCACCTCTATTAATATGATAAACAGATAAACAGATCAGATACAACACAAGCGCACGCAGTACCTCCACTGCAATGCTAAAGTCCACCATGGACACGCTCGTGTTGCGATGCCAGCACACATGCACGGTGGTGTTGCCACGGTGACCCTGACGCTCAAGAGATGAGCGAGAGCCGCAGAGCTCTTCCTCCGATTCCTGCTCTGCTCCGCCGTCCTCAGAGAGTTCTGGGGAGGAATAGAAGAATATTTTAATGTATAAATCAGGTTCATAGATGTGCTAATCTGCACGCATTTACCGATATTAATTAAATCATATCAGATTTAATGTGTCTTTTGCTGAAGTGATTTTGGATTTATTACTTATGACAAAGTATAATTAAAATAAACTATTTGACATTTTATATCAAATAATACAAATAAAAGAGAAAAATTGGATGAAAAACAGAAGTTTTGTCTAATGTTAAGTGTTACAGCTGATTTAAAACTGTTAGCAAGAGTTAGCTTAGCTTTTTGCATTTACATGGGCAGCGCTCAGATGCTGCAAACAGGCTGCAAACGGGATCATATCACCTCTAAAAACAAGCTCTTCAACATCCTGAAACAGTTTAACTCCACCTGACCGACTTAACAGACAGTAGCAGCGCCATGAATACAGAAGCAACGCTATTCAAACAGTTATTCCTCTTCTGTTGTCACCTGTAAGGCTGTGAAGCATTCAGCTAAAGGACAAAGGAAATGTGGTAACATTACAAATAAGACAAACAGGAAGTATAGAAAGATATCTTCACAACCAGCAAGTAAAGGTTTAAAGAAGCGGAAAGCGTACTGTTGTCAGACGGACTGGTGGAAAGCAGGTCAACATCTGGACCGGTGTTCTGTTCGGCCAGGTCAATGGCCATCCTGATGTCCTCCACCCAGCGCTCCATCTCAGAAGCACAGCTGATCAGGAAAGAAACTTCCATTACAGCTGTGTAAAGATGCGTTTCGCCTCATTGTGACACTTTCATCCATGAGAGGCAGGTCAGGAGGAAATAATTATTATTTTAACGTGGGATTTAGAGCGTACCTAGCTGCGACCACCACCGACTGGCGCTGTCCAAACAATGTAAACGAATGAGGGACGCCCCACTCCTCTTCACTTTCTCTGATCTGCAAGAAATGCACATCAGCAGCAGGTCTGTCGTAAAAACATACGCAAAGTCGGCAAATTAAAGAAGAAAAAAGCCGAATATGTACCATCATGCCGTAGAGAGGCAGCTGGCCGTGAACTTTGAACTGGTTGGACGGAGTCATTCCCCGACTGGTGTACACTAAGGAGTCACTAAACTGGTGGAGGGGGTGAGTAAAGATGGTGACGAATGGTTTTCCATTATTAATACCAAAAACAGGTGCAAAGCCTCACCAAGAAGAACATCCTCTGCTGAAGACCCTTCCCGGATAGTTTGCTGAGGCAGCCGAGCCGGATGAACTCCTGCAAACACAAACGCTGATGAGTCGCCGTTTGCAGGATTCCAAAATAAAACTAAAAACCAGCAAAGATCCGAACCCTCCCGGGGATGACCAGACTCTCCATGCCGGTCAGATCTTTCCTGAGCTCTAAAAGCTTCTGGAAGTTCTCCATCTTCATCATGGTGCCCTGAAGCTGCAGCACCATCTCAGAGACGTCTGCCAGGGCGGCTGGGGGGGACAAGGTCAGCTTTGAAAAGGACGCATGATGGAAGACAGGTGCAGAAACACACGGCAATACCTCGACAGTCCCTAAAGTCCTCGTGGGTGGGCGGGTAGTGCTTGCAGAGCCTCTCCAGGATGAGTTTGTAGTGCAACAGGCGATGGAGCGGCCGAAGCAGGAAGATGTAAAGCGGCAGGTAGCAAACTCTCTGCAGCTCAAAGTCTTTGCACACAGCTTCCACTTTCCGACTGGACCTGAGGACAAGACCGGCTTTTTACTTTGAAAGGACGTCTGGTAGGGCTTTAGTTTATCTTAGCACCTACCGACAAGCCCGCTCCAGTTCCACCAGACACTCTGGATGCTTCTGGAGATGAAGCGTCAACTGCTGCATTACAAAGAGAAGAGTCGGGGTTCAGACTGACACAGCAAAGCTTGAGGCGACAACAACAGGCAGGTGTGGGATAGTTACCCTCAGACCCTGAATGTTCTTCAACAAAATGTCACCAATTCGCTGATAATCGCCTTTAATGTGGGCATTCGAGCGGCCCTCCCTGGACAAGAAAGGACAGTTCAGCGACATGCAGTACCTTTATTTACCCCCAGATGTCAGGGGAGAGCTTCACGTCTTCAATCATCCTGTTGTTGCTTCCCTGTTCCTTCAAAAAGAGTCTTTTATTATGCTTTTCATTTTTAAATGCTTGTTGCATTGCAGGTTAATGTCTATGTCAGGTTAAGGAAAGAGAAGTCCTTCCATGACTGGCGACCTGTTTGGGGTGTGCCCTGCCTCTCCTCCGCTAATTCCTGGAACACGCTCCAGCTTTCTGCCCCAATATTGCACCGGATTATGTATAAAAATAAATGATGTTAGTGCTCAGATATGTAAGCAGTCCAAAGGATCATCATCTGTTCAATAAGTCTTTCGATTTTCTAAAAATCATGACCGTATGAGACACAAAAAGCCAAAACTTTACGAGAAAGTACATTTAAACCCAGTCTGTGATTATACACACCACTGCGCCAGCCGCTGCTCGGTTTCTTTTAGAAATCCTTGGTGGAACTTGTAGACGGGGTCATAGTGGGTGGAGATCAGGTTCTTCACAGCGTCTGGAAACGTCTCGTCTTTTCCTGCGACGCTCTGGAAGGCCTGGATGGACAAACAAACAAACGGGAATGAAGATGTGCATTCAAACAGAAGGCTCTGCTGCCAAGCAGGGGGGGAACTTTTTATTTGCTTGCAGCCCCCACAGACATCTGAATGCCGGCTTGGCAGGTCGGATTAAGAGATTGGTCATAACAGAGGAGATGACATACCGGCACACTAAACCCCCCCAACATGGAGGCGTTAGATCCTCCCCATCAGGCTAAATCACACCCAATGTGGACAAGAGGCCGTCCAGCTGTTTCACTGGAGGAAAGCTGGGATGACAGGGCGAAACCGGAGGGAGGGGTTGCAAGATGTGGGCCTGAGCCGTACCACCCAAAGAAAACATTTAAGAGGTCTTAAAACAGCGCAGAGCTCGCGGCTTCCACCACATCAAAGAGGCTGGAAAGTCGCAGCGAGTGGAAAAAGCGCTCGTGTGCCGGAAAACACGCCTGAAGAGAGATGTTTCCCTCCACAAGCAGGTCATAGGTCACGTCCTAAGCAGGTGAACACTCCCGTCTGACCCGCATGCCCAACACATTTCAGCTCCAGATGTGTTTACAAAACACGCTGTGAGTGTTGGTTTTACTGGTTTTACTGGTAAACTAAAGAGCAAGAAGCTAATGGTCCGTAAACAGGATGGATGGGACCTAACGGCACACATGGACGCTGCGTTTTCTTCTGTTCTGCACAAGAAATCCTCACAAACCCTCAGAAGCTGAAGCTCAGTGAGTATCCGAGCAGAACGAAGGAGAAGCAGAAGTCCGGGACGCTGGAACATCTTCATATTAATGTCACACATGTGCTGCTGGCTGGTGTGTGAAATCACACGCAGCCTTTCCAAAAGGTTTCAGAAAGCGCTGCTCACCTCCGTGACGACCTGCAGGTCTTTGAGGTAGGTCCGTTCAGTGGTCAGCAGCTCCTTCGCCATGAAGTAGGCCTTGTCTGTAGGAAACTTCTGGACAAAAACACAGAGATGACATCCACCCACCACCCTGAACACCCCCGTCTTCTCTTTAAACCTCAAACTTTAGACTTTTAATGGCTCACCTTCCTCCTTGCTTCCTCTTCATCATCATTGCGGATGTATCCAGCCTCGGTGAGCAGCGGGCTGGTTAGCGGCGAGAGCGGCTGTCCGACAGGACTCTGCTTCACACTCTGGCCGCCGTCCATCCCGTGTCCATTTACAGAGCTGTTGCCGTTGACAACCAGATGAGGACCTCCCATTGGAGAGTTCTCTGAACCAGGACTTTCTAAAAGTGGACATTAGAAAAAAGTTTAGTAGGAAAAGTGTTGCAGTAGATACTACAATGACATTCATTGCCATTAGGTGTTGATTTATTTTATTTTCTGATTATTATTAATGTCGACAACAGAGGAAAAGTTTCAGATTTACTGCAATATTTTTGCATTTACTTTGTGGAAAACACAGCAATATATGAATATATTGCCCAAAATAAACCTAAATGGCAATGAAGTTCAGTATTAGACACAATCATCTTAAACTACCCCCCCCCCCAACATAAAAACAGCTAAAATGTTGCAATAATGGCTAAAAGAAAGCAGATCTATGTTATCCCCCAGCATCTACCTAAAGACAGATAAATACACAAAGGAAAAAGTGTGTTAGTGTTAATCAGATTCAGCTATGTGACTTAAAATGAGTATGTGATTGTAGTCTGACTTACGATGGAACCTAAAATTAGCCGTTTTAGGAGTCTAGAGTGAACTTCCCTTCTGGAAATGTTCCAGACAGAAGAAGCAAATCGTCACTACACGTTTACTACATGGTATCAAGTCATAACTGCATACTTGCCCTTTCGCAAAGCTTCCAAAGAATCCACTGAAATACACCAAGGTGGATTATGGGTAAAACCATGGCAACCACTGAGTGCAGATCTGTGAGGGGGGGGGCACTATAAAAGAACTTACCAAACAGATAAACCACTAAAGGAGCAAACAGGTGAATGGACAAGCTAACACAAACATGCACAACACTTACAGAAACCTCTATGCTAACAGACTAGCTAACACAACACAGGAGGTGGGTACGGTGCACGAAACAGGCACGTGAATGGACGGAGGGTGTCGGGGCCTTTTTACACTACAGATAACTCCGGAGTCCCTTTGGTTCAGTCATACAAAGTTGTTTTTTTATTGAAACTAGTGCACCACAGTCAGTTACAGTGTTAAAAAGAGATGAAAAGTAACACAAAACTAAGAAACCACAAATGACAAATTAATGTGCAGGACTAGTGGGACAGAAAACAAATTAATCTGTGCATTGTGAACGTATCCAGTCAATAATATTAATTGTACAAAGTCTCTTCAGTTAAATTTGCATTGCATGTATTATTATTTCACAGCATGCTGCCGCAGTAATGTGCACCATAAAAGACTTTTCAATAAAATGAGCAGAACATGCAAACTTAAGAAGTCACCAGTCTTTGTTAGCATCAGAAGAAAAGTCAGAAAATGCTTTCCCTTTAAGCGGTTGCACCAGAAAAACATGCACAGATGATAAAAAACAACCTTTCACCATCTTAATTCTTTAAATTTAGTAAAACAGTCTGAAATATTGGGATACATGCTGGTTTATTCTCTTGCTAAGAAGATTTGCGCTGTCTTTTAACTAAATAATAAATATTAGACCGGTTAGCATAGCTTAGCATAAAGCAGTCTGCACAGATTAGCAGCTAGCTTAGATTTGTTCAAACTTTAACAAATATAAATATAAAACCATTTAAAACAGTTTGTTTTGTTCAAATAAAAGAAAAAGCTGAAATGAAACCAATTAGAATAGTTTAGCATAACACAGCTAACTTAAATTTGGTCACATTGAAAGCTAAGCTAACTGTCATGCTAAGTAGCTGCTTGCTGTAGGTTTATATTAGTGGAAACTTAAGTTTACTGAAGCAACCCAGCATATTCAAACCATTGTATCTTTAAAGCATATCTGTGTATGTTTTACAGAGAAAAACTCTTATTTTAATATTGATTTAAAGTTAATTTAGCATGTTTGACTCCAATGAACAATAGACATACAAATTACAGTACGTATTCAATATTCTGGAGTTTGTTACATTATAAGGGCTTTTTTTGTTTAAAAATCATTTAAATCACAGCACAGGTGGTTATAATAGTGGCTCTGATATGCAATCAATATTAATGTACAGCACATTTAAGATTTATTCTAGAAAATTACTGGCTAAATATCCAAACCGGTGACAAGTAGTTAAAGGAAGACAGTAAAGACTCAGCTCCAGTATTCATGTGTATTGTATGTGTCCAAACTTTAACAACACAAACTTTCCCATCTTCCTAAATTGATAATGCCATGTCTCTCAAAGAAATCTTTTTTTGCACTTACATACCGCATTAAGCTTCACTTTACTTGTGTCTGTCTACTTTAGCGCTCATTCTCTGTTAAATGACTGGAGTTGAGTCTGCTTGTTGTCTTTGTGCACAGATACCAGAGGCTAAACTGGTTCCTAAATGCTTGAAATGGACACGGTGCAGTTAATTAATCATGAGGGCTTAGAGACAAACGCGATCTGAAAGCAGCAACGCCCAGAGAGAAAAGGAGAGAAGCTTATGTTTGATTACATGTGAGGCTTATGTTAAACTGCACCTTAATGCATCTCAAACATCCGGAACCAATTCAAGCCCCACAGCAGAAACACAGTGACAAAGTGGCTAAAAACAGAGCAAAATAACGCAAGTCTTCTCCCTGTTTAACGTGCATTCACAGCGAAGAAAAAGAAAAGATGAAAACAGTGTTTAGAGGCTTTTTTTTCCATTTTACATGCATTTACAAAGCAGGAAGCATTCGTTTCAGGAGGAAGCAAGAGCTCCAAGTCATGCTGTAGCTTAAACCATCTGTTTCAGTAGTACTCATGAAAAACCTAAAAACATTTAAAATTAATCCGTTTGATAATTAGCAGTTAGTGAATCGATTTGTTCCAATCAGAACAAAGAACATGTGCATTGTAGTGAGCAACCAGCCAGCTGACAAATGACAGATGGGATGGGAAGCCTTCAATAAACAGCAGCGTAACAGGTGAGAAAACAGCAGCCAAAGAGTGTGAAAGATAACGGTGAGGACGCCTTGTTTTGTGTGCAGGGCATGCCAGGGTCCAAAGACAAGCAAAGCACATAGCTATGGATGGATTGTACCGTTTAGCGAATGTAAAACGCATCAAAGACAGAAAAAAGAACCAGAAAAAGGCCGAAAAAGTGAGATGTCAACACAAAAACACATATACTCTTCATAACTGCGTAACTGAGGTTGTTCTACCTTAAAAAACAAACATGGTCCTCCAATTAAAGACAAAAGAGATTAATACTAATAACAACACAGTGCAAGTCACCATCAACAAATGACTGAAAGCATAAAAAAGTGCTCAGAAGGACGTCAGCTCGAGCGAAACTGAATGGAAAAGGCAGAACGATCCCCTGTTGCAGCATTCCGCTTCCAGTAAAGTTTGATACTAATGTAATTAATTATTCTATGCTAATAACATCATAAACACTGCACGATAAGAAAACACAGCAATTCTGTCAAACTGTATACAACAGTTTTAACTTGCACAACTTCCAACAATACAAATAAACGATAAGATCCCTCAGTGACCCTCTATTGCACAACACAATCATTTCATTATCAAGGTTTGACTTCAGCGGAAAAGCTACAAATAGGAAAGCAAATCATATTAGTGTATAATGCCACAGAAAGGCAGGGCCTCATGGCCACATTTCACCAATAACCAGTACTTCCTTATTTCTCTTCCACTTTAATAAACCAAAACAAGCATAAATCCTCTAAGTTTGCAGCTACAAGTTGCAGATCCGTCATGTAGAAAAGACCTAAAACAACGTATCTTCCCCAAAAAACTTTCCTTCTAGATTTCTGTCTGGAGTGAATTTACAGAGTTATGGCACGCTTCATAGAAAGGATACCTTAAAATATTACTAAAGTATTTACAGAGCTGACCTGCTGGCTGCAGAGTAGTTTAAATCAGCCATTTGTGAGCATCGTATTAAGAAACAAGCCATCTAAAAGTAGAGATCTTTACATTCACTCGTAAAAATCATTCACGTCAAAAGGGAGCGTTCCCAAAAATATGTAAGAACCGTAGTAAAATATGTGTTTCTATATGCGATGAGTTAAAGTAAAGTACTGAAATCCACTACAGTGTACTTCCTAGACTCTGATATGCAGATGTGAGTGATGCTACGTTTAGTTCCCTCTCCGCAGCTAAAAACATGGCCACCTAGTTCCCGCCCAGCAGCTAAAAACATGGCCGCCTAGTTCCCGCTCTGCAGCTAAAAACATGGCCGCCTAGTTCCCGCTCTGCAGCTAAAAACATGGCCGCCTAGTTCCCGCTCCGCAGCTAAAAACATGGCCGCCTAGTTCCCTCTCCGCAGCTAAAAACATGGCCGCCTAGTTCCCGCTCTGCAGCTAAAAACATGACCGCCTAGTTCCCGCCCAGCAGCTAAAAACATGGCCGCCTAGTTCCCGCTCTGCAGCTAAAAACATGGCCGCCTAGTTCCCTCTCCGCAGCAAAAAACATGGCCGCCTAGTTCCCGCTCTGCAGCTAAAAACATGGCCGCCTAGTTCCCGCCCAGCAGCTGAAAACATGGCCGCCTAGTTCCCGCCCAGCAGCTAAAAACATGGCCGCCTAGTTCCCGCCCAGCAGCTAAAAACATGGCCGCCTAGTTCCCTCTCCGCAGCTAAAAACATGGCCGCCTAGTTCCCGCTCAGCAGCTAAAAACATGGCTGCCTAGTTCCCGCTCAGCAGCTAAAAACATGGCCGCCTACATCCTCCTGCTTGTAACGGTAACACCCCCGGTCCCCTCCCTGGACGTTGTCCCCCTCTTCCAGCTGCAGATTCCCAAATGAAAGCTTCCCACATGGAAGCGAGTTCACGCCGTTAGAGTTGACGGAGCGGACGGCGGCGGGATTGCCGTACATCAGCGGCTGGCTGTACACGCTGCTGCCGGTGTCCGATTCCGTGTCGCTGGTGTCGGTGCCGCTGCTCGTGGACCCGTCGATCATTTGAACCGGCTGGTTCAGATTGTTGTTGTTGCCCGGCTTGTCCTTCCGCCCAAACAAGCGCTGCACGGTGTTGGAGCGCACCTGACCCGGAACCATGAGGTTGACGTGGTTTGCGTTTGTTATGAGGGCTCGCCGCTCCGTCGGGGCGGAACACGGGGTTTGGGCGTTCCCCCCCAAGCGGTGGGCGTCATGCTGGTGGACCGGGGTGGACGTCACCTGGCTGAGAATGAACGGGTCGGTATCAGAGCGGTTTCTCATGTTGTTGTTGTTAAACGGTTTGGCTAAATGCGGCGGCGTTCGGTTTGCGGTGATGGGGGAGTAGCTGCCGTAGTGGTTAGGTGGGTGGGACGGTGGAGGGATGGGGGCGTTTTCCGCTGGAGTCACTCCAGGGCGTATGGCGAAATAATACCCCCTATCATCACACCGTGAGGCTGTGCGCGTGTGACCGTTAGTCGTCTCCGCATGACTGAGCGAATTGGTACGCGGGTGGAAGCTGCTGATCACCGGACTCGAACACTGGCTGCGAGTGCCCCCCCCTAAAGGTCGAGCGATTCCTGCGGTGCGCTTGTCTCGCCCCTGAAAGATTTCATCCAGCAGCGTGCTGTGGAGCGGCGGATGCCCGTGAAAGGAGCCCCCATTTGACAGAATGTCATCGTTCGCTAGCTCCTGAGTCATGCTAAACCTGTTAGCCGTCTGCTCCATAACATTTCTATTACCCATAACACCTTGCTGCTGCTGCCCCGCCACACCCTGCTGCATCACTCCCTGGTGATTGGTGTGGTAGAACCCATTGACGACCCCAAACAGACTCCCTGCCGTCCCCCCCGCGTGTCTGTACGGCTCATCCTCATTGCTGTCATTTGCACTGCTGGGGCCCCTGGGGGCCCTGCTGCTCTTCGTCACGTCGCATTCACTGTCTATGTCGCTGCAGTCTATGTAAGGAATAGAGGAGCTGCTGCCTCTGTTTGCCCTGCAGGCTGGACCTGGGTTGAGAAGATGCTGGTCCGGTGCCGATCCTGCGCCGTGGCGGTTCTGTCGGGTCGGGTCGGACCCTGCGGCGGGCTCGTGGAAACCATTTGTAGGGGGAGCGAGGTCCAGCGGCTCCTCTGAGCCGTTGGATTTGGCCGAGTCCGGCTCCGACGTGGCACTCTAAGAAATAAAAACGACTTTTTTCAATCAATTATTTACAGCTTTAGAGAAAAAACGGTAAAATTTGGTCCCTGAGGACGTTTTAGACACAACAGCTCCAGATTTAAACATCACACACAGACGGAAAGAACGTCTAAAACACGTCACGCTGCAGAGAAAGAAGCACAGAAAGGATGAAGATCAGATGAAGAGTACCTGTTTTGGCACTTGGGATCTGAAGGAGGAAGACTGGGGGGTCATTTGGCTGTTGGACAGAACTTTACTGTGTTTCCTGCAGAGAGAGACGAACACATGAGGTTAAACCATGTGCAACTAATCAGCTCGCTCACAGACTAATCAGATTACTGCGTGGAGTCTGCCGCCACTGCAGCGCCCGCTGCCGCCATTTCAGCTCATGTTTCTCACGTCACCTCTCAAACGGAACTTTCTTCAGCTCAGAGTCCTTCACGTAGTCCATGATCTGCTTCTGGGTCCGACCGCTGCCGAAGGAAGCAACAGAGTTTATCAGCTTTTACTTTGCTCTGATTAAACATTAATCTGCCCAAAATTTATCATTTATCAAACGAGGTGTTGCAGGTTTACTTTGCCCATAAAAGAAGCCTAAAGATTGCTTTGTAATTTTTTGTTTGATCATAATAATAAATAACTTACGAAAAAAATAATTAAATTGAAATTTCAAGCCAAATGTATGTGAATCAGTTTTTATCTGGCCTATAACACCAAAACAGAATCACTATTATCAGTATTATCAATAATACAGTTTAATTCCACCCAAACCTGCTTACTGATGTGAAAATAAAGCCAACGTTTCGTCCTTGTCCTCACCTGAAGCGAAACGAGGAGCCCCTGGTGAACAGGATGGGTTTGGGTTTTGGCTTGGGCTCCTCGAAGAGTCGGAAAAACGCGTGATACTCGACGCAGATCTTCCAGAACACCTTGCAGCAGTCGCGGCTGGCCATGGCAAACTCCAGCGTGTCATGGTGGGCGTTCTGCTGGACGGGGCGGAGTAAACGTTAGCATGGATGGAGGAAGACGAGGAGACGTGAAGAAGGCGTGATGTAAACTTACACCAGGGTCGGATCGCAGCTTGATTAGGAACCTTTTACGTTTGAAGCTCAGCTTGCGGATCTTGGACCAGTTAAAGGCGTTAATTTTTGTATAGTTCTGAACACAGGAGATAAAATCGCCATCATCACACAAGAACAAAGACATTTCATCAAGCTGCGATAAGAAAACACGATTTCAGAGAATAAAAAGCAAAGCAAAAAATAAAAAAACTCATTAAACTGAGTAAATTACTATAAAATCTCTGTAAAATGTAATATTTATTCTGACAAATGATCGGCTGCAGCGTTCCAGACATTTTAATCCTCCGCGTGTTTAAACGCCTTGTTTTAAGTCAACAGAAAACGATGTTACAAGATAAAAACTCTTTTTTCCTTTGTGTACAAAGCAAACTATTTAAAGAATTTATGCCTCCTATCGCTTTAAAAAACTACATTTCAGCCTTTAATAGTTTTAAAAAGTCAGAAACGATGTTTTTTCCAGTAATCAAGTTTCTCTTATTTTAATAATCGTCCTGCATTATAAACAGATTGTTGCTTCTTTAGGGATTATTGGTAGCAAACAACGTGGCTTTAAAATGTCTGGCTCTTGTTTCTAAGCAGTGAGCGCGGCTCGTTGGCTTTACTTTACCTGGAAAACCAGGACACCGGTGTGCGCCACCGCCAGGCTGAGTTTGGACCCCTCTCGGTCCTTCGCCGGATGCAGGCGGACGCCGTACATCTCCAGCCGCCGAGCGATTTCCAGCAGCTGGTAGTCCGACTCCGCTGGAGTCTGCCCTCTGCGCAGCAAAAACAAACCATGACAGAATAATTTTTTACTATTTGCTAGCATAGGAACGTGTTACCACACCAGTAGATGAGCACTAGAAGATGGTTCCATAGCAACCACAACGATTTCCCTCCTCGCCAATGTACCATGTAGAAAAATAAATGTGCGAAACCTTAAAGGAGAACTTCGCTTTTTTTAACCTGGGGTCTGTTGTCATCTTTCCTTCCATACATGTGAGTGATGTAG
>JBAMHX010000027.1:7749765-7759999 GCA_037177515.1 Pseudomugil tenellus | reverse complement strand
TATATTTCTTAGGGTTAGGGCTTTAAAGAATAAAGCTAATCAGGCGTTTTCTTTTATTTCTAATGATCTAATGCAACGTAATGGAGTCCAAGCTGATGCTAACACTTACCTCTTACGTTGCACAACATGTCGATGACTCTCTGACGTCATCAGCACCAACGATAAGTATTTCAAAGTGAAAGTATGATGAGAATTAAAATTTAATCTAAAACACATTTTTTCTGACAAACTAACAAAAAAAAAAATCACAGTTTGGGGCACAATTTCCATTTAATTATTTGTCTGGCATAAAAGAAAAAAAGGAAGCATTTCAGCATTTTATTTTAAAACAGCACACCCACCGTTACAGCACGGCTCCCAATAAAAAAGACATTTTGCAACAGAGTTCATGGGCAGAGATTTTAATGTTTATTTGCCACAGACTGTTGGTTGTGTTAATATTTTTAATTCTTAATTTACTGTTAAAAACCCCACAAATTTAAGTAATCAGTAGTAAAAAAATAAATTAGAGAATAATGATAAAAACGTTGAAAAATAATTCTTATTAATTACAAACAAACACGACAAATTTGAGACACTCAAAGTGTCAAAGAGCAAAAGTGTAAAAAGTAGGCAAATGTGAAAAGTATTTTTGTTTTTATATTCTATCTGGAGCATATGGTGGTTTGTAATTTGATAAAATATTTCCTTCATAAGTATTTTACTGGTAAACAGGCATGAAAAATGTTGATTCTGTTGATCTAAGAAGCTGAACGTTCAAAGTGACGCAAAAAGACAAACTTCATAAATGCACAATGATCACAATTACATGATGCTATGACTGTAAGTAAACGCAGTGTATAATTAGTCTGATAACGGCTTTATGTGCCCGTATCGAGTGAATAACAAAAAGAAAAAACTCATGGACACTGATATACTGTTAGGAAGGAATACAATGTAAACATGTACAAATGAAAATGTTACTTGTAGTGCTTTTTGATGTTCCCTACTTAGAGCTAGCGTACAAATGTATTCTTTATTTATATCAAAGCTTGTAACAGATCTAAAGAGTAATTCAGTAAAGATGATGGTGCAAAAGGAAATCATTATTTCACTTAGTGTAAACTTTGCCTAAAATACATCTCGAGTCTAAAGTAGTTTTACTCATTATGCGTCATTATTCTTACATTGAGTACAATAGGTATCCGGAAAATGTGGAGTGGACATACTGACCAGCGTAAAGTCCTGCTGCCTGGTCCGAGGGTAGCTGTATATGCACAGTGTCTCCTTTCCGTAATGGGAGCACAGCACTCCCCGAAGCCTGATCCAGCAAGCCCTTTTTCACCTCATCGTAAGTGTACATTACTGGTTCGTTATTCTTCATCAGTGCAACCCAAACATTACCTCCTTTGCAGTGGACATGGTAGGCAAAATAGTAGATCCCTGGAACGCTGCAGGTGAAAACACCATTTTGAGGGTTGTAGTCTTGATTGCTATTGTAGAGGAGTTTGTCAAAGATGACGGGAGAACCGACGAGAGGGAACGGATTGGTCAGCTTTGCTGCAAATGCTGGCATTTCCAGGCTGGTTCCACTAATCTCGCCTCCGTTTACTGGTTTCTTGTAACCTTGGCCATTGTAAGAGCCGCTGTGCGGGAGGATCCGTACAAGGTCAGGAGATGCAGCAGGCAGTCCTGGAGGACCAGGTGGCCCAGGTTGCCCTGGTAGTCCTGGAAGTCCAGAAGGGCCGCTGGGACCAGGACTACCTTGAGGACCAATTTGGCCAGGAGGTCCAGGATTTCCCTCCCCAGGAAAACCAGGCTTACCGGGTGGGCCTGTGTCACCTTTTTGCCCTGGAATCCCAGGAGGTCCAATGGATCCACCTGGTCCTGTAAGTCCAGGAATACCCTGTGGTCCCTGTTTGCCTTTGGCTCCAGATTCTCCTCCCTCTCCTCTTGGTCCTTGTAAACCTGCAGCACCTGGGTAACCAGGCAAACCTCTAATACCAGCTTCTCCTTTGGGACCCGTGGGCCCTTGTAGACCTTGTGGTCCAGGTAGTCCACCCTCTCCTGACATACCAGGTTGTCCTGGTAGACCTGGAGGCCCTATTTCACCCTTTATTCCTGGATTTCCTCTTTGCCCTCCAGCTCCATCCTCTCCCTTCAGTCCTGGGAAGCCAAGGCTACCAGGAAGCCCAGTTGGACCAGGTGGGCCTGGCATTCCACTTATACCAGAGGGACCAGCAACACCTGGAAGTCCTGAATATCCTTTATCCCCTTTTGGACCTGGTGGTCCCGGAACACCAGCATGCCCCTTGTGACCCTTATGTCCTGGAAATCCTGGGTTACCATAACCTGGCAACCCTGGAGGCCCAGTTAAACCAGGAGGCCCTGTTTCTCCTTTCCCTCCAGAGGGTCCTGGTTGTCCTTTGAAACCATCTTTTCCTGGTTTTCCAATTCCTGGTGAGCCCGGTGGTCCTGGTGGGCCTCTGTCACCAGGTGGCCCTATTAACCCTGGTTCTCCTGGAGGGCCAAGTTTTCCTGGTATCCCTGGTTGTCCGGGCTGACCATTGAGGCCAGGTTTACCAGCACCAGGAAGGCCTGCTTGTCCAGGTGGACCTGGTGGTCCTATAGGTCCTTTTAAACCTGGAAAACCTGGTAAACCAAGTCCGTTGTCTCCTTTTGGGCCTTGAGGCCCAGGAATACCAGGTAGGCCTTTAAAACCGGCCTCTCCTGGTGGGCCTGGCAGTCCTGGAAGCCCCTGCCCTCCTGGTTTTGAAATACCTGGGAGTCCTATTGGACCTGGGAGCCCTGGAAGGCCTGATTGTCCAATTGGCCCTTGACCACCACTCGGACCAAGGTCACCTTTCGGTCCTGGTATTCCTGGTCCTCCTGGTTTTCCTGGCATTCCTGGCATACCTGGTTTTCCATTTCCTTGGTACCCCTGAGGACCAGGAGGCCCTGGTTTTCCTTTTGGACCTGGCATTCCCTGCCCTGGAAGCCCAGGTGGGCCTTGTGGTCCTGGTGGCCCTAATGGCCCTGGTGGACCCTGAATACCCCATGGGCCTTCTCTGACACCCTCTCCACCAGGAACAGGTAGAGGTGGACCTTTAGCACCTCTGGGGAAGGTTTGTCCTGCAAACAACAAGAAAAATGACAAACGAACATCAGGCACATAAATGTTTATATTCCATATGCTGTAAATCCAACCGACCTTTGCCATCTATCGGTGGTCTCCACTTGGCCACTTGCAAAGGCAGTTGAGGAAACTCTTTTCCATACTGAGGCATCAGTGGTCCTTCTTTGCCGTAAGGGGAATGAGGCATCTCGTTCTCCAGAAACTGTTGCTGCGGAAACCCATCAGTGAACTGCGGTAAAGGCTGCTGGTGCTGAGGTGGCTGTTTCTGTCCATAATATGCTCCACCACGAGCCAGGTGTAGCAAACATAGCTGGGACACCAAGATTAATGGATAATTACACTTTCTGGGTACAGCCACCATTTTCTGGAGTGGAGAGGAAGAAGAAAAAAAGGAAGGAATTACATCTTGTGGCCTGCACGCAGGTATAGAAGGATTTTGTGCTTACAGGTGTCAAAACAAGTCGGGCGTCATAGATTTGGAATAAACATGCAACAGAATCAATAACTCCTTATTTGCACATTTTGGCTGACTGAATAATAAAATAACTCAATCAAAAAATCAAAACGTATAGTCCTGGTATAGACATAAAATACTTCTAACAATACTCCTGAAATGTTTTAACCCTTTGACGGTGAGAGAAAAGTCTAATTTTTAAAATCTGAAGCCTTTAATTAGGCCTTTAACAAAATATGAAAAAAACCCCAATTTAATTTTGGGGTATTTATATCCCAGAACGCGGAGTGTTGGGGTCAAATGGCTGTTTTTACCTTTTATTACTATGTGATCGGTCAAAATGATTGTTTTATAATCTCATGTTTTGGGGTGTCCCCTAGGATGCATCTGGTTGTGAGTAAAGCTACAAAACGTCTCAGTATGTATCAGATATGATACGTTTGGAATCAGTGATATAGAAAACAGGTGGATGGATGATGTTACCTGGTTTTTTAACCATGTTTTTGATCTCATTATTTAACAATATAGCAGCACACTGGTGAGGATGTGTCACTGAGCTAGAAATGTACAACTGTTCAGTATCAACATTTACCCACTGTACAAGTTACTACAAACCTATTGGTCTGAAATCATTTTTAATCTTAGTCATGTGCATGGTCTGAAACACATTAATGAGGATATCAGTGTTTATTCAACAGGAAACAGGCTAATAAGCAAATCTTGCAAACTGTGTGACTCCCAAAATAAGCACTGCAGGGATTTGACTGCTTCACTTTCACAGGCCAGAATTCACATTCTTCTTCTGCTTTTAGTAAACAGAGGCGTTTCCTCCCATCGTTGGTAAAATGAATCACTTTGTCATCTCTGCTTGTTTTATCATTCTGCATCTGGATGCACACACCCTCATAATGCTGGATAGAAACTCATCTATACCTGCCCAGAAGGAAAATGCTTCAGACCTTCCTTCCTTTAGCTCAAAGTGAAATACACACACACCCACACACACACACACACCCACACACACACACACACACACGCGAGTATGAGGCCACACGAGGACGCGGTCAGTTCCGAATACGATCCTTAATCCTTCAAACAAGTCTGTGGCAGAGTGATCTGCAACGCTGCCAACAGCACTGTGTGAAAACAAACATGGATGGATGAGCGATTGTTTGGACCTGCTGCGGTATTTGTGCGTTCTGAAACCGAACCAAAGAGATCAAAGATGTAGGAGAGCTGCAATAATTAAAGTACAACTTGCTTACATTTTTAGGGGCAATTATAGAAAAAAGTTCAAACTAAGCTGCATACTTGGCTGGATGTCTATGGAATATTTATAAATCCTAATCTGTGTTATTAACATGTAATACACATGTATGTATTCAAGTAATGATTAAAGTTAGAGGAGCAACATTATAATTATAGAAGAATGAACTGTAGTTTCCAGGAAGAGAAAATTATTATTATTATCATTATTATCATCATCATTATTGTTATTATTATTATTATTATTATTATTATTATTATTATTATTATTATTATTATTATTATTATTATTATTATGTTTGGTAGTATTTGGTGGATTTTGCATGTTGTAGTCAAAAAGAGTTTTCTGGGAAGTTCTTGCTGGTTTATATAAATTGTGTTTTTTTATGTTTTAATCTACTTTTGATTCAGTTAAAATGTGGTTTGTGGTGAGTTATAGTAGATCATTTCATCCTGAACCCAGCCAGAACGACACCAGTTAAATGTGTGGATGGACATGTGGTTAAAGGGAGGTTTTCTTTCAGGTATCATACAGGAAAAGTGAGGAGATGCAAGCAGACAGGCGGAAACAGGCCAATAGAAAAGAGTTACTTCGGTTTGCTGGTGAAATAAGTTCCCAGGTGTTCACCTTGCTGATAAGTGAAGTACAGTGTTGTCTTTTACTCCTCTTCCTCTTTCTCTTGCGTCAGTCGGCATCAGTGGGATCCAGCCAGGCGTCAGGCTGCAGTCCGTTTGGACCCTGTGAAATAAGTCCGGTTACTGGATCTGTGTGTTTTATAGTCTGATACTCTGCTGATGTTATTCGACACATCCACGTTTCCCGTTTATCACATTAGTGGAGAATTAATGTGTGATGGTTAGAGACAGACTTTAGTTTAGTTTTATTGTTTTTTTAAAATAAAAATGTTCCACGTATTTTCTCTCCTTCAGACTCCTCGAGCAGCTTCCTGTCTGAATGAAGCATTTAAAGATTAAATGAGTTTTAAAGGTTGAATTTACAAAACGCTGACATTATTTTGCTGTATTACAACTTTAAACTTTAAGTTTTAACCACTGTGGCTTACACAGAAAATGGAGAAAAATGCTGGAAAACTGGTAAAAAGCATTTTAAAGAATCCCTTCCTGCTAAATGTGATGAAAAAGACACTGTTGACTTTGTTGGATGGCAACATTTTGCTGTTTCCGGTTTCTCTCCATCTTTACTATTTGTTCAGATGAAGAGGAAATAAAATCAATATTTCCTTTATTTTTTTTACTTAGGACTGGCGTTAATGCCATAGCTGAACTTCTTTTTGCTTTTTAAATGGGATCATTGGCCTTGATATAAATGTGGATCCTGTCAGTGGATCCACATTTATATCTTTTTCAGAAACATCATGTCTGTTTTGATGGATTTGGTTCATGACTGTAATGAAGAACCTTTTCTCACAGATGTCATGCAGATTGTCAAATAATTAGTTGTTCATGTAGTAATGCATTAAAAAAACATAACATATCAAATCTGTAGATTAATCTACTTCATTTTAATGTCCTAACAGGAATCCAGTTTGAGCAATGCACTGGTTTATCTTTCAGATATTTGGGAATGCTGCTTTGATTTAGCAAAATGGTGAAAGAAACTACATTCGGTTTGAAAAGTTGAATTAAAAGCAGCTTTTATTGGATGAAACCAGACGCCTCCATTTGTTTTTCATGTTCTCTAAAAGCGAACGAGTCACTCACTGGGACATTTTAAACCACCTGGACTTGGTCCAAACGGGTCCGTCTTCATCACCTGCTGACAAACAGCAAATAAAAACGCATCCTGTTGCGTTTACAGATCAGCCAGATTCATCATCAGAAGTTTCCCAACATGTGATTAACATATATGTTCATACCAGACATAAATACACAGCTAAAAGAAACAATACCTTTTATAGTTTGTGTATTTAACTTTTGTTTGTATGAATCAAGCTGATGATCAAGTTGATCATCTTTAGTTCTGGGGAACCAAACCACCCACCTTAATTTTATTTAATGAGCCCTGAAGCATCAGAATTACAAACATGTTTACTTTAAAAGTCTTTACTCCAACGTAATATTTCCACTTTTCTGCTTTTTCCATGTGAAAACAAATGTGCACTCACTCCACCATATCGTACTTAAAGAGGCTGATTATCCGTCATCTTTTGGTTCCCAGACAACGTAATGAGAAGGCGATTAAAGTGTCTGGACCGTAAAATCAATTATAAGGACATTATGGCAAATAAAATGAGCATCTTGTGTTTTAGTTTCATTCCTTCACCACACAGGCTGTGGTTAAGTTTGTGCATTCTGATTAGGGTGAGATTTACTGAGCTTTTCTATCCAGTTTCATATTTTCCACGATGTACCGAAACAATGTGGGCAAATAAAGTTAAATAGCTAAAAATAGCTAAACGTGTATGCATCTCCGAAACACACAACCATGGTTTACAGAGGAAGGGCTGAAAAGATCCAATAAGCAGCTGGATGGAAATGTCTTCATGTCAGAGGACAACAATATAAAGCTGTAACATCCTGTAACCATAGTAACAATCATTCATTCACTGAACTCAAACTTTAATTAATTAGAATATGAACAGGCTGGTATGATGCCCATCCCAGGTGCATCCTGAGGTCATGACCTTTCATTTGTACTTGATTTGAAGTCAATGAGACAAATATATATAAAAAATAAAATATATTATATTTTTTAAATAAAGCGCCACCTGGTGGAGGAACCATAAACATAATAATCATACGATACAGATCGTCCTGATGGACCTGAACAGATATACAGGATATCAAAATGAAATTGTAAATAATGCTCGCGTTATTGTGCTCACACATGGGGGGGGGGTCGGGGGGGCGAAACCATAATATTCCGACACGCAGCGTTCAGGCTTCCTGGTCTGATACGTCTCTATTTCAGCTCCACATTCAGAAGGACGGATAAAAATCATGTGGAAAATAATAAATTCATCCTGCTTGTGTCACCAGAACAGGCTGCTGGTGCCAAGAACCCCTGACTGCAGAACGCAGATCGAGGCGTGCCTCAATGTGGGCGGGGTTAAATGCGTTAAACTCCGCCCACTAAACGTGATTCTTCTTTGTGCGGTTAATTACATTTTTCCGCCATACTCAATAGCGCCACCTACCGGATTTAAGTGGTAAATGACGTGTTTTGACCACTAAGACTCTTCAGCACCACCATCACCGCTTTTTTTCACATTTTATATGTTTCTGCATGCAGTAGCACTACTTACCACATTAAGTTGTGTTTATTGAGATGATTAAATTAAGGCTTGCCTTATAAATTTTTAAAAAAATATATCTTTGGAGATTAGTTATTTTGATTTCAGGATATGTACACTGTTGCTTTAAAAATGTTTTTGTTTTTTTTTTAGCAAAATGCTCCAGGAACAGAAAAGGGCGGCAGAACAAAACCGCTGACTAACATTAATTTTCTCTTGGAAATAAAGTTTTCAACTTCTAAAATGTACCGGTTGCTTTTTATTAATCAATGCTTTACTGGTATAAATGATGTGACAATATAAACTAAACACCCAGGTTCCACCAACATATTGTGTATATAATAATTGTTTTGGCCTTTAAACTGTATTTCAGATCAGTTCACACACAACTCGAGGAGCTCATCGTCTCAGGTCAACTAAAAGTGGCGAGTAAAGCCTTCACCCCGTTCAGTGGGCGGAGCTCAACGTTTAACCCCGCCCACATTGAGGCACGCCTCGATCTGCGTTCTGCAGCCAGGGGCTTCTCGCAGGTGCTGCAATGGGAGGTCCACGTCGGACCCTTTACTACCAACATTGCACGCTTTTACCACAACAGCCTAAATGAGTGTTTTTACTGACAAGGTTCGCAGCTTTATGAGCAAAGTGCCGCATCGTCTGACGGCTCGTCCAGCAGGATGATGAAACAATGACGCATGAGGTCACGGGACACTCGGCATGAAGAAATCTGCAGCAACTGTGTGACGCCATCATGTCAAACGGAGCAAAATATCTGCGTAACGTTCCCACCATCTCGTTGATGCGAAGAATTAAAGCTGATATGAAGTAAAAAAAGGTCCAATCTAGTAGCAGCAGATAGAGAAGGAGCAGAAATGGTTCCGCTTCATTTTAATTTAATCTTATTATTTATTCTACTTATATAAACTGTTAAACTAAATAAATCATCCACTCCTCCACACATATAGCACACAGGTGTGAAAAAAGCTTAAATTCTTTCTAATCACTGGACATGAAATAAAGTTTGTGATATGCCAGGAATTTTAAAAAGTATTGTTAGAAAGTAACATTACAAAGTGATGAAAACTTTATTGTCCCAGTTTTTTAGGAACATATTCCAAAATGGAAAACGTAGAATATAGAAATGAGGCAAAACATTTATAATGTTTGGTTCAGACTGAACAGAATCATCCTGTTTGGTGGATTTAATCCCATTAATATTTTATAAAACCTGAGCTTTAATAAAAACTCTGCAGGCACGTGTATCCGCCTGGCCTGATGACAATCCCAGCAACACAAACCATTCAGCCCAGAGTGATTTCCATTTCTCTTCTGACAAACTGCAGATGTGGGACGATAAGGAGCAACAGCATGTCCCTGCTTAGTTAGAAAAAATGTTCTTTTCCCTTTAAAAAGCTAAAAGCAAAGCAGGAAACATACAACAGACACATGGGTTCATCAAAACATCATGTCATCCTTATATCATAAATGTATACTTTCTAATAACACATAAAACATGCAACATCTGACAGCAGCGTGCTGTAAGACGACATGCGTGTAGCGTGTTGGGGGGGGATTACTCCACCTTTTCAGCAAACGGCCGCTTAAACAGCAGGCGTGTGTTTCTGCAGTCGGATAAAGAAAAAGACATTTGCTGTAAATATGAGATCAGAATACGGTTTTATCTGTAATGTATAATAAATCAATAAAAACAAACAGAAACAATAATAAAAAGAAAGAAACTTGTGTTTAAAGTTACACTTAAAATAACTGCTGGTAAAAGTTCAACAGAGTCTTTTTAAAACCAGAAATTATCATCAGTCTGTTTTCTATTTATTTCCTGAAGCAGGACAGAGAAATCTGCTTTTATCCAACTGCAAATAAAGTTTTAATTAATGTCTAATTAACACGCTCGGTTCATCCATCAACCGTCTGCAGCCGCAAAACAACAACAGCATCAAAAACCACCGAATCCTATTCGTCATATTCTGGTCATGATGTGCATACGGGGTCTCCGCGACCTCAGAGGTCAGCTGACCCGCCTACTCCGCGTATGTGCATACGGGGTCTCCGTGACCTCAGAGGTCAGCTGACCCGCCTACTCCGCGTATGTGCATACGGGGTCTCCGTGACCTCAGAGGTCAGCTGACC
>JBAMHX010000027.1:7729881-7740840 GCA_037177515.1 Pseudomugil tenellus | reverse complement strand
GACCCGTTGCGTAGACATCCCGGACCCGTTGCGTAGACATCCCGGACCCGTTGCGTAGACATCCCGGACCCGTTGCGCGGACATCCCGGACCGGTTGCGTAGACATCCCGGAACGGTTGTGTAGAGATCCCGGAACGGTTGTGTAGAGATCCCGGAACGGTTGTGTAGACATCCCGGAACGGTTGTGTAGACATCCCGGAACGGTTGTGTAGACATCCCGGAACGGTTGCGCGGACATCCCGGAACGGTTGTGTAGACATCCCGGACCGGTTGCGCGGACATCCCGGACCGGTTGCTTAGGTGTGAAATCCAAAAGAATGTGAAATAACATTTATAGTATTACATGTTACATAATAAAAGTGTCAAAAGACCCGTATTATGGGATGTTAAACATATCGTGGTAAACCAGACCTCTATTGCCAGTATTTATTAGCACACATGTGTTTATAAAGTAGCATCTTATTGTTCAACCTTTGGTTTTGAAATAACCAAAATTAAAGCTAAATTTAGAATATGTAAAACATACAGCAATGTATTATGGGAAAATAAAAGTTCCATCTAAAAATGTGCTTAGAAAGCTGGTGGATATCTATGGAAAATGCTGAGACATCGAAGGTCCTTCAGTCGTTAATCACTAACAACCATGTTCAGGGTTCATTTGTTTTATTTGGGGAGACACTGAATTATGGACTTTAACTCCAAGCAGAAACGTCTGAAAAATGGATGAAACCCTATGAAATGATATTACAAGGTTACTGAATCCTAATTTCCCACAATGAAAGTTGATTGTATGTGTATGTGATCCCCATTATTATTAAACACATCCAGCATTCGGTGTTTGGCTATTTGTCATCTAAACTAACCTTGACATGTCAAAGTGTCTCTTTTAAACAAAACAATCACTTTTAAATTTATTATTGAATATGGCTTTTCATGCTTCCAGTATTTCTAAACAAGGCCTGTAATGGCTTTGGGTATATCCCTAAACGTCCCCAACCCTCCAATAAACAAAATACAATTATATAAAACTGCAAATGTTTTATATAATTAAACGCCACAAAGCTCCACCTGTTGTGGAAACTTTGAACCAGCCCGGTATGACGTCAGGACAGGATGCGTCCTGAGGTCATGACCTTTTATTTTCACTTGATTTGAGATCAATGAGACAATGAGATATAGCGAAAATAGGATTTTTTGTGAATAAAGCGCCACCTGGTGGGGAAACCATAAATACAATAAAACTGTTCAAGTTGTGGTGCTCACATGAAGGATATTCGGTGGACACGATCGGAGTCGTAATGAAACCACTTTAAACACTCTGCGTTTGTGTATATAACAACAAGCAGAAGTTACGTCTTCTCTCATGCAGCTCTGCAACACCAATCGACCTGCAATACTCAGTGAAAGATCATCTATCTGCTGGAACTAGTTAGCATTCAGGCGGCAGAAAGTGGCTTTCACATCTAGTGTACATGTACGTGAATACACAGGCCTGCCATAAGAGAAGTAATAATGGTTCTTATAACACCTTAAAAAGCACTGACCCCTAATCCAGATTTGATTTTCTAGATTGAAACAAGTTGTAGCTGCTCAATTTGTTAAACGGAGCATCATAACGGTGAAGAAAGGCAGTTTAAGTGAATCTGAACATAGTTGGGATGTTGTTCCATACTGGTGATCTGCTTTGTGGAACCATGGTCTGGCAGCTACCATGCAGCCCGTTTTTATTCAGTTGCCTCCTTATGGTGCATCTACAAACAGCCACACCACTGTTTCTCACAGTCCTGCATGTTAGCTAAATGTTAGCATGCTGTGGTTGTTGAAATGTCTGGTGGTTTGTTTTGGTTGACTGGCGTTCTCAAACAGGACCTTTTTCTGTTTTATAAAGTTCAGCTCCTTTCTACCACAAGTCCTTTCATAGTTCTGCTTTCCCCATAGATTCCTCTGGAATCCAGCCATGTGAGCGCAGAAATATGCACCGATGCTTAATAAGAATAAACCCACCACAGGTGAGAGTGCTTACCTTCAGCAGGCATTTAAACCCACAAAACATCCAGGGTATGGAAACGTTCTGGTCAGGAGTTTTCTTCTGCAAGTTTCCTTCTTGCAGAAGAAAACTGTTTTTGCAGTTTTCTTCTTTTGTGTCAGTTTTCCAAAGTCCACTTCAAAGTGTTGATTCATGGGGTTTTGTGTGTGTGAGGCAGCGGAAAGCGAGGCTGTCTGTGTGATGAGTTGAGAGGCAAACATTACTCTGATTGGTTTAATTAAATGTGTGAGAGCGACAGCGCATCCAGAGGTGGTCATTTTGAAAACGATCAGTGTAATCACACACTTGTTGTAATTGGCAATCGGACACAACAGCAATTTCAATCAAATCACTGGATCGACACACTGACAATTTGTTTATCAGAACCGTGAACTAAAAGTGCGAACATTGATTTTTTTTGTTTAAGGGTGGATACGATTGGAACGGCTGTTTAAATGTAATTTTAGATGCACTTGTATATATTTTAGCTCTTCTCAGTCATTTGCTTTTAAAGAATATCACAGTTTTCAGTTTGTTTAGAAGCAGACCTTTTCACATTTAATAGGTTTTGTCCTAAAATAATACTTACATTTCTTCCTGTACAAGCTTTATTCTAAAAAAGCATGAAGGAAAATGTACAAAAGAGTTTTATTTTGGTTTCATCTGAGAATCAAAAACCACAAAAAGGTCTTTCAGTTATTTTACATCAAGAGCAACTTCTCATTAAATGATAAAAGTTTATTCTTCACAAATGTTTCAACTCTACATAACATTAATGACATTTTCTGAGACTGAAAGACTGTTTGAATCTTTGTTCTTCGATCAATAAAAGAGCAAGACTGAGGTGAGCCAAAGACAAGTGCAGGTGGTGTTATTGACCAGCCGTTCATCCTCCTAAAAACACTCATCATAAAATCGCTGAGTCGTGCATCACTGTTGTGAAGCGATGCCGTTTGTGGTTAAGTATGAAAATAAAGTTAGTTTTATTGTGCTGGTCGTTGTACCGATACAACAGAAGTAGCAGCAATAAAATGGCTTCTGAACAGCAACTTATTCTCATCCATTGATGGACAGTTATGACACACCCACCTTTTCTCCCAGACACGTCCCAGTGAGGAGGTTAAGGTGTGCACATGCTGGAGCAGGGTTGAAGCGAGGCGTGTCACTCTGCAGCTCCAAATAGTTGCAAAGGTCCACGAGAACAACTATGGATAAAAAACACATGAAAGATGGGATTTGTTTCCAATTGCAACTCTGAAAATTACATTTTAAAATACGTCGTTTTAAAAGGTTGTTTTAAAGGTTTGATTTGCAGTAGAAGAAAGGACATGCTTGATTTATAAAAGACTTTCTAAATTACTTTTATGTGTTTTTATTTCTGTACTTAATTCAATACAATATTATATTGATTTAATAGATACAATTTGAGTCAGTATTTGGTTTCATTAAGATCCACAGATTAATTTGAAACTATATTACAGCCATTATATTATATTAGCCAGAAGGATGGTGAACAGGATTTATTGAATGTAACAAGGGATGAAGTGAAACCTGTAGGGAAGGTGGAGGAGTCCATGAGGGACGAGGAAGAGGAGGAGGAAGGCAGGCTGTGGGGCATCCAGGAGAACAGGGAAGGCAGGAGCAGCAGGAACAAGCATGGATGTGTGTTTAATGTCCAACAAAGGAATGACTGGTGAGATGAGGGATATAAGGCTGTGAGGGAATCAGGAACAGGTGCAGGTGATCTGGGACAACGAATCTGGTGGCAGGTGATGGTGATTGGGCTGATAGTCTGGAGCAGGGCATGACACATACATAATATAAAGCTGCACATGTTCACAAAGCTCCACCAGGTGTTAAACGTCTGAACCAGCCGGTATGACGTCAGGACAGGATGCATCCTGAGGTCATGACCTTTTATTTGCACTTGATTTGAGGTCAATGAGACAAATAGTTCCAGAGATACAGACAACAATCTGATTTCAGAGTGCAGGGAGAGGAGAAGAGATGGTGATATGTAAACCTGTGTACGAGTAACACATCCAATCCCTCCTCTTGGTTTACCAAAATACAAACAAGCAGAAAAAATCAGAGGCTTAAAAACAGATTCTCTAAAAAGGTGCCTCAAGCCCAAATTAATTTCCCCTGTAATAAAAAAGAGGGGGGGTTTCACATATTTTCAACAAGGTGTGGGAACCATTTCGCTCCATAGTGACACGATAGCATCATGTAGTTGCTGCAACATTTTAGGCTTTTCTGTTCCACTACGTCCCCAAACTGAATGGAGATCTGTCAGGAGGCCACTGGGGGGCAATGAACCAGTTTAACATGATTTTAGCTTTGTGGCAAGGTGGACTATCCTGCTGTAGCCATCTGAAGATGCTCTGATCATAAAGGAATGATTAGCAACAACACCGTTAGCATCAAAGCGTGCTAAGAAAACATCCCACCATGACACCACCAGCCATCCAGCTCTCATAATATTACTTCTCTATAACATAAGAAAAATCAAGCTGCATGTTGTTGGAAACCTTAACTGGTACAGAAACTGGTACCCTGTTCCTTCTGGTACCGCCATCCAACTCGCGAAGCGATCCAAGTCCAGATGTTCCCGCATGTGGTGTCATGGTGGAATGAGCCACTAACAGCTATTAAATCAGAAACACACTTTTGCCTTTAATAATCTCATAACTTCTTATGTCTTTAGAGAATCTCTGCTTTCCTAACACCTCTACCAGGCTGTAACTTCTGGACTCGTTGTGTATTTACTACTATTGCAAAGAGTTAGATACGGAGGTAAAAGCGTTGGCCAAATGATTAAATGGAAAATGAAGTGAACGACCAAACCAAGAGGGCAAAACATGGAGCCTGAACAGCTGGTTCAGATTAAAGGAATAATTCTTTGTGTTACTATTTCGGTCCTTTAACATGCTCTCTTGCAGGATTTGCTTTTAAAGAAAACATTAACCCCCCCATGTTGATTTCATGGTTGGCTTTCAGTTGGTTTTACTTTGCAAATTCCTTCTTGTTAAAGTAATTTGCAATGAGTTCACTCCATAAAAAATATTTCTAACTCTTTTTAACTTCTATTATTACTTTTACATGAAATGCCAAAAGCTTTTCTTTCTTTTCATTGATCATTGTTGAGTCGGGATTGGTTCTCCCCGCAGAGAACAAGAAGCAGTCTGCTCCATGGAAACACTGACCTCATACCTGTCTGCATGCAGAATTCCTGTTCATGTGGTTATTAGCCTGCCACTCAGTGCAAAAGAGTTCAGGCAACCGTGGAAATGACTCTTATTACTTCATGTTTCCGGCTCCCCAATCAGCTTCCTTGGAACATGCGTCGGCAGCAGTTTGAAGTTGAACCAGCAGCATGAATTTGATTTGTTAGGTACCCAGTTTGTGTGTTCTGTTCAAATTTGTAATGTGGAATGAAAAGACCCGTAGTTTAGTGTTTACTTACGTTATTTTCCCAACTGGCATCTCATTTGATTAATAAAGTATTTTTCATCTCACTCAAAACCAAAACATTGTTTATTCATTTGCAAGAAACGCTCGATTAGTCCAAAACTACAAACGACTCCTGCTGAACGTTGGCAGATTGCAAAGGCTACCTTGGCATCCATCTTGCATCCTGTCTCTTTTCTGAGCTCTCTCCAGCCAGTAAATGTCAATCAAAAGTTGACCCCAGCTATATTTTCACAACAGTGTCTGATTCTTATGTTTTTTTTTACTGTATTTATCTTTTATATAATTTTATTAAGATGATTATTAATATTTTCCTAGATGATTCATGATTTTTACAAACCAAAACCTATTTTGAAATAACACTGTTTAGCTTTCAAACCTTATAAATGTGTGTTTGACTTGTTGTGATACACTGATCATGCACAGCGAACTACATGTCAGAACGTTCTCTTCTGTGTCGCTAGGTCACTTTACAACTGAGTGTTGCTATACATGCTAAGCTACATGCTAACAACTGGACTGATACTGATATATTTAAATCATTATATATGATTTTTAGTTTCTAACTCAGATGCTACACCTGCACTGACATGTGTGATGAGGAATAAGCTGCATTTCTAATTCAGGATCTCACTACCTTTATTTTAGTTTGGAAACAAACAAGGTTTTACAGGTTTACAGGGCAAAAGGTTCTGGTAAGAAGGGAAAAAGAAATAGCAGAGCTTCCTCAAGCATCAGCAGAAACTGAAGGCATTAGCGTTAGCATTAGCCACAACTCAATGACAAAGAAAAGTGAAGTCTTCCAGGTTTGATGGGGATGAACATCCTGGATATGCTATCAGAGGCCGTGTGAGGTTTTGGCTCAGTTGTCAGACGCTGCTCCTGACTGCAGTTACATGATGTCATTACATGAAACAATCCAAACTAAACATCAGTTTCAGCTGCAGGGCACGAAGCCAAATGGCTGTAATGCGATCAGGCTGAACTATGTGCATGTACGTAATCACAATATACATCTGGTGCACAAAGTAAAGCTTCGGCATACGTCATCTCTGTCTGCACTACTTCCGCACAGCGAAAGAAAGAAAGCCTGAGATTCTGGAGATTGTTGTCTTTGTGAACCTTTAATGATGTTCTGACTAGATGAGATGCACCAGATAAAATAAGACAAAAAGATTCATTTAAAATGGGGAAAAAAGTCATTTATTTATTTAGGCAATCATCGGAACAAAATTCATTTTTTCAATTTAGTTTGAATTTATATAAAAACCATTCAAACCTAATTAGAAAAGTCTTGAAAACAGTTACCTGAAATAAATAATAATAAAATGCATAATTAATTGTAGCATCTATATTTCTTTATTTTAAAAAAATGCGTTAACGGTTTAAAGAAAAGTCCAGCTGAGCAGAGTCACACCATGCAACAGAAAAGCTCCAAAGTTGCCTCCTTTAGGTCATGGTGGAGTAAAAACTGCTGAATTTCCTGCATTTTAACACTACGGACTTGTTTATAACCTATTCGAGCTTGATGAGCATTAACACCACCTTTACTCAGACCCAATCTGCTTGTTTTATGCAATGATCAACATGTGGTGAGTATGTAGAACCAACAAGGCTCCATTTCTACCAAAATAATTTTCCCACCCACTAAACCTTTTCCTCAACAAATGATGTCTCATTTGTTTAAACAGATGCCTTTTTATGCTTTTTTAATCAATTCACATTTCACCACTGTGTGTGCAAACATAGCTAATAAAAAGTACTTTTAAATCCAAATGGTTCAATGTTCAACTTTTATCTGCACAAAATAGAAAATACAGTCTAAATGTTTCACAAATGTGTTTGTGACTTTTCAATAAAAGAGCCTTTAAGGAAAAAGCAGAGCTGTGTTTTTAAGTATTTAAATTGCTCTCAAAGTTAAATATTATTATTAATATCTCACAGTTAATGTAGCACGCTACGAGGGACAGCTTGTAAGAAACGTAATGCAAGTTAAAGCACTTAGTGTTTAAGAAGCAATAGAGTTTATTCATTTTGTCACCGTGTGTTTGCCTTCGGTGATGTCAGGCCAATTACCGAGCAAACCAAAGCACAGCAGTTCCACGTGATACTACAGGAAAAGGATCGTTTGGCTCTAACTGCTTTTACCGACGGTTCCTGTGGTTTTTTTAGTCTGAGCAAAGAGAGAAATTGCGAGCAGACACCCTCCACTTCCTGCTTTGTCTGTGTCACAGTAATAAAGATCAGTGTGAAGAATGTGTGGATAAGATGGCAGCCATTTTGTAAGTCTTTACCAACTGTAATGGTCTTGTAGGTATGATGCCAGGCTTCAGCAGACTGGGAATAATTATGAATCCTAAATGGTTTGAATCAGTGACACTATCTTCTGCTGTACATGGCAGCACATTTAACGTTTGCCTTTTATATGAAATGAGCCCAATAAGCAAAGTTCAAGTCATGATTATAAATACAAAATCTACCAACTACATTTTACTCAAACAAATAAAAGGAATACAAAAACTGATGGGAGAAAATAGAACTTTGACCAATAAAATGATTCAGTAATAAAATAACAATTCAAATAAAATAAACCAATAATATTTAATTAATGTGGCTGTTTTCTGCACCTATTGGACATTTTCTGTGCTTGTTTGTTAAATATTCCACTGACTTTACCACGAGTGTTAAATGATGGCTGGTATCAGTTATTAGCATGAGCTAGCACTCCATACAGTCCTCCCAAAATGAGCAACATGTTGGGTTTAAAATGGATTAAACTATTTAAATGGCTTTGATTAATTAGTAAATCAAACGTGATCCAAGGAGTGTAAGCCTGCACAGATGATTGTCTCATTTCTCAGTTGGACTAGTGAGCCTTGAAATAAGATAAAATGGGTATAGACAGTAAATAAATGCATAAATAAAAATAAACTTGCATGAGCGTTCCAGCTAGTTTTCCATCTTAGAAATAAAAAACTAAGAGAAAAGAGGACTGTTGACTCAGTCAAGTGGTTTACAGCACTGCTTAAAGTATCTAATTCAAATAAACTCCATCCAGTTTATTTGTTTAGCATTAATTCACAACAAAGTGATGTCGAGGGACTTTACAGATAATCAACAAGTTTTATTCCACTTGAACTCACAATAGTCAGTTTATGTATTTAATTAAGACAACTTCCTTACTGAGGCAACCATCGGAATAATCTCCTTTAATTCAGGGAGGGGAAGCTTCTCGAGGGAGGAATCCTGCAGGTTTTCCATGCACACCTGATTCAAATCAAATATCCAACAACTTATCTGCACAGTGACTCATTTATTTGAATCTGGTGCTTTAGAACAGCGAGACATGGAAAACATTTAGGAACAGGGTTCCTCCCCCGTGCTTTAATTCAATCTCCCATCCTGAGCAGATGCAATGCTCTTTACTAATCTTTCTTCATGAAAACTCTTTTAGAAAACTGTTTTCACAGGCCGAAAACGTCTCCATCAATGGAGTAATTGTGCAGAGCTTTCTGTCCCTGTGCCTCTGGGCAGCAGCATAACGGTTAGCCACAACAGAATTAGCGTAATTACACCTATGAGATTGGTGAATGTGATCCACAACTGTTTACTTTTTCTGCTTCTCTGCAGTGTGTCAGTCAGCAGCTCCTACATACTGCCTGGCTGCTGCCTGATATGACGTACAGTCGCTCATAAAAATACACAAAAACTAAAACCTGAATAACCGGATTCCAAAAACCTAAATTCACTCAATCATACAGTAATTTAATTAAAAGTACTAAGAAAATATGCTGTTTTAGTGAAGTTTCTGAATGTAAAACTGCAAATACTTTAAAGAACCCAATATCCACAGAATAAAGACGAACCTCTGCATGGGACGGGGCTAAAAGTTGCATTTCTAAAGGGGTTTTTCCATTATCACTTAGTCCGCCGTACTCCTCCAACCCGGGAGCGGTCTATTCTGCTGGAATGCTTTTCCATTGCAAATCCAGTCTAAGTCCAGACACTCTATTGTGGGAGGGGTTATGGCTAACCCTCCCCCGGTGCATTTTTCCGATGACATCTGATAGCGACACGACGCAACACGTTCTCTGAGATTTAATGTATTGTTAATTTGTATAATAAACAAGTAATAAAAAAAAACCAACGTTCACAGAGATACAACAGAAGACAGAGACAAGATGGAAGGAGGTGAAGCAGCCATTTACCTGCTGCTCGGGTTATGGTTTATAATGAGTAATAAACTTACAGCACAAATCAGGAGACGTCTCATCGGGAAAGACAAGACGACCTGGAGAGGCAGTAACCATTACTGTGTACATCGCTGTGTAGTGACATCATTGGCTGCAAGCCAATCAGCCTGCAGACCTCACACTACCCGCACGACCCGAGTACGAAGTAAGTCCGAAAAGTTTACCATTACGGTCCGACATATCGTAATGTAAACGGTCTGAATCCGGATGGACTGGTGTAAGGTCGGGTGGTTTAAGGTCGGGTGAACTGGCGTAAGGTCGGGTGGACTGGCGTAAGGTCGGGTGGACTGGCGTAAGGTCGGGTGGTGTAAGGTCGGGTGAACTGGCGTAAGGTCGGGTGTTGTAAGGTCGGGTGGCGTAAGGTCGGGTGGACTGGCGTAAGGTCGGGTGGTGTAAGGTCGGGTGAACTGGCGTAAGGTCGGGTGGACTGGCGTAAGGTCGGGTGAACTGGCCTAAGGTCGGGTGGACTGGCGTAAGGTCGGGTGGACTGGCGTAAGGTCGGGTGAACTGGCATAAGGTCGGGTGAACTGGCGTAAGGCCGGGTGGACTGGCGTAAGGTCGGGTGAACTGGCTTAAGGCCGGGTAGACTGGCGTAAGGTCGGGTGAACTGGCGTAAGGTCGGGTGAACTGGCGTAAGGTCGGGTGAACTGGTGTAAGGTCGGGTGAACTGGTGTAAGGCCGGGTAGACTGGTGTAAGGCCGGGTGGACTGGTGTAAGGCCGGGTAGACTGGTGTAAGGTCGGGTAGACTGGCGTAAGGTCTGGTGAACTGGCGTAAGGTCGGGTGAACTGGCGTAAGGTCGGGTGAACTGGTGTAAGGTCGGGTGAACTGGCGTAAGGTCGGGTGAACTGGCGTAAGGCCGGGTGGACTGGCGTAAGGCCGGGTAGACTGGCGTAAGGTCGGGTGGACTGGTGTAAGGTCGGGTGAACTGGTGTAAGGCCGGGTAGACTGGTGTAAGGCCGGGTGGACTGGTGTAAGGCCGGGTAGACTGGTGTAAGGTCGGGTAGACTGGCGTAAGGTCTGGTGAACTGGCGTAAGGTCGGGTGAACTGGCGTAAGGTCGGGTGAACTGGTGTAAGGTCGGGTGAACTGGCGTAAGGTCGGGTGAACTGGCGTAAGGCCGGGTGGACTGGCGTAAGGCCGGGTAGACTGGCGTAAGGTCGGGTGGACTGGTGTAAGGCCGGGTGGACTGGCGTAAGGCCGGGTGGACT